>JAUCMR010000034.1:953384-974422 GCA_032357425.1 Enteromius argenteus | reverse complement strand
TTTTTTATTTTTTTACCATTTAATAGTCTATTTGAATATAATTAAATTTATTTTAAAGCTTTTATAGCATCATTACCTCAGTCACACGATCCTTAAGAAATCAAATTTTCTTATTTGCTGCTCAAAAATGTATAATTAGTATTATGTTAACACAGTTAAAACATTATATATTCTTCATTATCATTCCAGTACACTGACTCATTTCAATGGTTATAGTCTATAAACGCTGATCTTTTTGCTGATATTTCTAAAAACATCTACTCAACTGTTTTAAATATTGATGATGATGATGATGATGATAAAAACAATAACAATAGTAATAATAGATGTTTCTTAAACAGCTGATCAGAATATCACAATGATTTCTGAAGGATCATGGACACTGAGGAGTAATGATGCTGAAAATTTAGATTTGATCACTGGAATAAACTGCATTTTAAAAAAATATTAAAATAGAAATCAGTTATTTGAAATAGTACAAATATTTTAGATTGACAACGGCGCCATTTGTTGTTGCATGACGTTTACAATAGGGTTACAAATGGGATACAATGTCCTTAACAACTGAAAATATGGAAGTTATCTTGAAAGAGTCACTCTTTCGGGTTTATAGAGCTTAGCCAGTACACTTGGAACTCATTAGAACATAACTGAAATATTTAGACACCAACAGAAATACAATTTAGTTTTCTGTAACTCATGATAGACGAACACACATACATTCATACCTAAAAACAACAACAAACCCATAATTGCAGGGATTGACATATCGACTACATCCGCATCTGAGCAAGTGCACTATATTATAACTTTAATTTTTAAAGATTAAAATTATTGAAACATTTTGACTTTATTCTCGTAGCTTCGACTTTTTTCTCGAAATATTACGACTTTAATCTCGTAGTTTTAGGGGTTTTTTGGGGGGTGGCACTAAAACGCCGTCGTAATAATCACTCTCATAGTAGAGTAAATATGGTGAGTGAAAGCTACTGTTTTGTTCGTGTGTTAGACTAAATACCAGCTTAATTTAGCAAAACAATCATTTCAGGGACATGGTGGGTTACTGGCTAATTTATTTTGCCTTCTTCTGTGCATATGAAAGCTTTGTGAAACTGCACAGCGTTTTGAGCTTTTTAAACAACATTATCCGTCCCTATGTATTCCTATGATAGACGGTCGAACCAATCAGAGAAGGAATGGGGCGGGGTGACACATGCAGCCCCTCCCCGTCTGCAGGCTGCAGACAGGTCCTTCTCCTGAGCTCACCATTAAACCTAATCACATGATCGACTTGACTGTGAATGAATTACCTCTAGCGTCCTCTAGTGGCCACCTACACCCATCATGTACGTGTATTTGTTTTTCAGGCACTCAGCAGTCGTTTGTGTTGTAAAATGTCAGGTGCTACAGACAAAAGATGTCCCCACATCATTCAGGTAAAAGTGGGCTGGAACTGGGATCTGTAATTTATGTAACAAAGTGAGTTTGCTAAACTGGAGATTTTATATGACTTGCATTGTCAAAATGCATTGTCAGAACATAATTCCCGTTTTTGTGCAACACATTTCCAAATTTGTCTTTATTCTAACATCAGCATTTTCTTTGACAGCACCATGTTTCTCCACAATTGTTATATTCACAATTTCACAACAATAGTCTCCGGTTCCCATAATCTTTATATTCTTGTCCCACTTCACATTACACTTCACTGTTTCACTCAACCCGGTCTAATTTGGTCCTGGTCTCTCATAATAGCCATAATAGTGCACTCTGTCAGAGTCAGTACCTCTGTGATGCGTCGAGAGCTGCACATATTCAAACACATGTTCAAGGCATAAGCGAACTAAGTGGCTGCTTAGGGCCCCGTGGGCACCAGAGGGGCCCCAAGAGTACATGGAATCACATAGTTTTTTCTATTTTTATTTAATTTTTTTCATTTATATATGTATAATATTTCAGTTGATATCATATTGGATAGTCATTGTTCAATAAAAAAACAACGCAAGATTATTTTAACTGACTGCTGCAGGATGCATGCACAGTTGGAGTATGACAGCCATACGATGCCTGAGGTAAGTTAACTTAAATTCATTGAAGAAGCAGCGTCACTGCAGCAAAACAATTAATAATGTCACAAAAAAGGACATATCTTTCTGGTGCAGAGAAAAGAAAACGGAAGAAATCAGAGGAAGAGAAAAAACAGCAAGATAAAGGTAAGTAAAAAATCAATTCATGCTCGTGCAAAGGATGAGACGGACAAAAATTACCGATGCATAATAAAAAATAAGCTTTGAAAAATAAACGACTTTGCCTCCAGAAATGCAAGGAAACACAAATTCTAAGGAAAGTGGAATATTGAGGTGGAATGTAAAGTTGAGTTAGTTTGTCTTTTCATATAAAAAATATCCTGTTTGTATTTGACTAATTTGTAGTTCTTTGGTATTTAGCTTTATATTTTATTATATGTTATATTATTTATTTTATTTGTAGTTGATTGTATTGCACTTTTTACATGTTGCAAAATTTTCTGACCAAAAGTAATTAAAGGGGTTAACGTTAGCCTTATATTTTATCATTTATTTTATTTGTTGTTGATTGTATTGCACTTTTTACATGTTGCAAAAAAACTAAACAAAAAATTAAAGTGGTTAAAGTGTTTGCAGTAAGAGCATTGTCAACTAGTTTATTTTGCCACTTTTCAGTACACCACATTAAGTATGCCAACTGGTACTGCAAGACTTTGAATGTTAAAGTGCAAATGAACACCTGACTTCTCCTGTGGGTTTGCTATTGTTACAATTAAAGATCACAGCAAGGGTAAAAACATTGGTATGATGTAAGCAACACAGCTACAAAAAAATACAATTTATATTGGGTGTGTTATATTCATAGTGTGCGAATAATAAAGGATTGACAAAAATTTGTCATATTGGTGGCACAGAGGGGCCCCCAAATACAATTCTGCTTAGGGCCCCCTGAAGGCTTGGGCCGGCCCTGGTCCTACACTGACCCTACACCTAAACCTACCCCTTATATCTATATATATATATATATATATATATATATAATGTAAAGAAAAGCTTTTATTGATTAATACATTTTTTGATTTTGCTTTTCTTGATCTAAAGGTTTTTGATGCAACCTAAACAATAAAGTAATAAATCACTTTTTTTCTTTTTATGTTTGTTTGTTTTCTTAGAAAAGAGTGAAACAAAAGCTCTGAGATGGACAGGAACAGAAGATGAACAAATTGAGATTTCAAACCTGAAAAAAAAAAAAACAGCACTGGTGAGTGTACCGCAAGTAACAGATATGCAAATTCTTAGCCTTTAATTTGATGCAGGGGGCTGTGGAGAGCTTCTTCTAGGACTGTTTGTGTAATATATAAACAACACTAAACAAAAATGAGTTTTCATCTAGTTGTGCACACAAATTGAGTTTGTGACCTGTTAATTCAAGCTATACTTTATTTATGGGTTTATTTTTAGGTTATATATTTGTGAGGATTCTCCATGTAAAAGCTATTTAGTCAGTCAGTACGATGCTGTATGTTTCATGTGTTTAGTGAAATCAAGGCACAGATGCATGAACTCCAAATGCAGTAACTTGCAAATGCCATTGGATGGCACTACAGATTGTAGCATGAGATCAGAGAATAAAGTGGCTTTGAGTAGTTTCATACAGAGAAGCTTTGGATTGTTGCAATTCTCTTTGGTAGCAAATAAAATGTATTGTCTCCTGAGCCAGACAGTTTTAACATACAGGGTTTTTTTAAGTCGATTTATTGATGCTACTATATGAAGAGTTTAATGTGCATTCCATTTAATCTCAACCAAACTGCTGTTGGGTTATTTTCACTAGGTTAAAAAAAATAACTAAAAACAGCTAACTAACACAATAAAAACATGAAAAAAATTAAAAACATGAAAAACACATTAAAAAATCCGGCAAAAAATCAGTTTTTGCAGATGAACTTATATAATACAAATTGTGAATTCAAAATTTACTGCTATGACCAAAGCTGAATTGTCAGCCTCATTTCTATGATTCTTCAAAAATAATTTAAAAATGCAGATTTGATGCTCAATGTTGAAAACAGTTGTGCTACTGAATATTTGTGGAAACTGTGATGCATTTGATTTTAAGGATTATTTGATGCAAATAAAGTTCAAAAGAACAACAAAAAGTTATCTTTTGTAACATTATAATTGTTTTTACTGACACACATAAAAATAATCTGAAGACACTTCACCATCTGAGTCACATCAGTGTGGCAAATGTTCTTATTTGACTTATAAATAGTGCAAAATGTGTGATATTTTGAAAATTCTGACACAGTCAAGTTCTGTTCATGACCGATGGAGGGAGCTAAAGCAACACAGTCTAAAAAGCAATGAAGCAGCTTTTTATTCAGCCTGTGATCTGCAGAATATGAGTACGGATATGGGGTAATTAATTACTCCATCATACAGGCTTTTGTTCAGTCCAAGTCATTAGTTTGTTTTATATATTATATGTTTTATTCTTTAAAAAACAAAACAAAAAAAACAGCAACAGTCAATTTCAGTGTTGCTGTAATATTGAAGAAAAAAAAAACTTAATAGAATGAAAAATAAAATGAAATATATATATATATATATATATATATATATATATATATATACATATATAATCATGTATATACACACACACAAACAGACACACACATACGTATTTATTTATTTTTACATGCTTAGAGGTTTTACGTCGTGTGACATTTTTAGACTCATTAAATTAGAAACATTTCTTGAAAACATTACAATGTCTTTTTTTATTTGATCACATGTCTCATATAGAGAGGAAACGCTCACTTCAGACACATGAAGCCAGTCTGACTGGGGTTCAAGTCTCTCTTTCTCTCAGCACAGATCCGCTGCCATGGCTTTTGTTTCCATGTCCGCTACACGACACGTCAAAGCTATTTCTGTCCTCCAGAGGGTCTCGACACGTTGAGCACTGGACGCATGAGAGCGGCTGATAAACGCCTGCAGGAAGTCAGGCCTGATTATCTGCCCTCAGAACACAACGCTGCGGTTGCTCAAATAAAAACTCATATCGTCTGCTATATGGGGGCCGGTATCATCACAGGGCTCTCAAACATGTGCAGGGCCTCCAACACTGGTGGTTTCAGCGCTTCAGGCCATGACTGGACAATTTTCATAGTTTCATGCTTTGGTGGAAAGCCAAGAGCAACAGGCTGGACCGAGACTCGCTCTGAAATAGGATATTGGCTTAGTAATGGCCGTCCTGGGACTGCAGTGTGACAGAAATAATGGATTTGCTCTGCGAGTTCGCTCATCTGATGGAAGTCTTTCCCAATTTCACACACATTATCTTACCCGCTAATTAGTACTGTAAGGGTTTTTAATGCACTTTGACAGTCTTCATTATAGTACGGCCTGAGCCAAAATGCTGCAGAGATGTATTACTTAAAGTCTGTCTAACGTCTGTCGTTCATTATTACCCAGTTTTTTAGCTCCCTTCGTTTACCTGTCATAAACGCATACTAAATGGCTGATTGTTGTGAAGCTGTGGCATCATTTAACTCATTCATCACACAGACATCTTACCGATAACTGGGTTTGACTCAAGACATGACGTCACTTCTGGTGATAACACCAAATGCTCCTACCTAGAAACTTCTGGAATCACAAGAATCAAGTTTTGGTTGAAATTCCCAGAGCATGAAGTCAGTGAAAGTGCTGTACAAGCTCTTTATGTGATTTTAAAGCAGGCCTGTGTGTATGAACAGATGCCCAGCATGAGCAACTTCACTTAAGAAATGTTTTACAAGATGCTGGAACTTTCAATAACTATGTATGTTGGCCAACAAAGACAAAAAAAAAAAAAAAAAATGAACCGCAATGATCTCTGTTTTAATGATTTTCTGTTCTGTGGCAGATCATGTTTACCTAACATGTCAACTATGTTTTTTTAGGCATTTTTTTCATAAACCTTTATACTGTTACAGTTTATACAGTTTCAAGTCCTTCTAAATTTAGAAGGTAAAAGTCAAAAGGTCAACAGATGGTCAAAAGTCTATTTTTAATGTCTCTTTTGCTCATAAAGGCTGAATTTATTTAATCAAAATATAGTAAAAACAAGGAAATGTTATTACAAACTGTTTTGTATGTAAACATATTGTAAAATGTAATTTATTTTGGTGTCCAAATCTGAATTTTCAGCATCAGAGCTCACATGATTCTTCAGAAATCATTTGTGCTGATTTGTTGCTCAAGAAACATTTCTTATTATAAATGTTGAAAACAGTTGTGCTACTTTATATGTTGTGGTGATAGCTGTAAAACACTACACCATTAAAAAGTTTGAGGTATTATTAACTTTTGTAAAATATTCATTAGATGTATTAAAATGATCAAAAGTGATAGTAAAGACATTTGTAATTGTCATGAACTCAAAGACTGCAAGGAGGCAGATATCCAAAAAAACTCAGGATTTATTCAGGGATAATCAGAAACAGGGTCAGTATTCAACTGAACGTCATCAAACAAGAAATCTTCAGAACATTAACATGGTCTTATCTGGATTCCAAGTTTCAGAGGTGGATAAAGTTGCCGAGGAGGAATCCCAGAAAGCAGGTAAGTCTTTGAGTGGAGCAGATGATAATATTGAGACCAGACACAGAAGGATGTGAGGTGCGTGGTTATATGCAGTAGTGGTGATAGGAAACAGGTGAGTGTAATTAGAAGTCTGGTGACTGAGAGTGGATGAATGGGCCTGGTGCATTGGGATCCGAAGGGTCCGTGGCTGGTGGCTCCGTGACAATAATGTAACAAATGATTTCTATTTCAAATAAATGCTATAGACAGTCAAAGGGTCAAAACTGATCATCATACTGGTTTGGATGTGATACAAAACAGTTTTTTAAAAAGCAGTCATCAAAGTGTTAATGTAAAAGAAAAGAAAAAATTGAAAAAAAAAAGATTTCAATCCTATCAGATGTAAATATGTTTTGTTCACCCGATTACCTTACAGCCATAAGCTCAAAGGACACTGTGTAAACACACTTACTGTGCTTGATAAATGACCACATGTAAATCCTGAGAGAAAATTGGAGATGGAGAAAATAATGCCACGAAAAACAATAGGAGCGAGTCCTGGCTAATATCAAATTATGAATTCATACGTCGGGATCCGTGGAGTGCTTTAAAAATTGTAATGCATTGATCAGAGCCTCAGATTAACTTAGAGATCAGATATGAATATGACCGATATCACGCATCGCACATGAAGAAATCGTCTTCACTGATAGACCCTCAGACAAGCGGTGTTTCTTCTCACTGAACACGCTCTTAAAGCGTGTAATCAGGGCCAATTAGAGCTCAATTAAAGCAAAGAATTTCTTCATGAGGTCAGCTTGGAGAACGTTCCTGGACTTAGTTTGAGGTAGTATAAATCAAATATGGATTTATAATATTGTTCCACCTGACGTCAAGCTCAGGATCCTAAGTTTCATTCTCAAACAGTGCAATAAAGACCAGTTTAGCTGTAGAATGTGTGTGTTTGTGTGTGTGTGTGTGTGTGAAGACTTCATTTGCAAAGACAGATATAACAGAAATTGTGTTTCTTTCATTGTGCATTCCATTTAATCTCAATAAAACTGCAGTTGAGTTTTGACTAGGTTGAAAAATAACTAAATATATATTCACTCTAACTTCCCATCATTTTCTAACCCTGTTTATTTCATCCCTGTTTTATCTGAACTCCACTGGTCTATATGCTCAACGACAGAGCTTTATTCGTTCCAAACTGCATTCTCCTCTGTTTTGTTCATATTTTTTGCTGTAGAACAAACTCAGACTCAGAGGTATATGATGTCATGTTTTCCCAAACTCACAAATAAATGTTGGTCTGCTGGTGCCACACACAGAGCCGCAGCTCTTCCCATCTTGTGTGCTTGGGTCTCAGTGTGTGTGTGTGGCTGCTGAAGCTCAGTGTTTATTTAAACTCTCTGGTCTGTGAGTTATGAGTCTTAATGATGACTGCGGTGCGTGTCGCTGCTCTATTGTTGAGATGCTGCCTCTAAACAGGCCCGCTGTTGTTTATTTGAGATTTCAGCTTTATATTACCACGTGTCATTGGACTGTTTACAGTTTGTCAGTGTTGATTGATCATTTCTATCACCCATTCTCCTGCCGAGAGGAAGATGTTGTTCTTATAGGATGCATGAAGGACTAAAGCCATTTACTCCATTGTAACTGTTACACTATTGAAATCATCATTCTGTCCTCATTTATTTACTTTCCCTTGTGTGGAACATAAGAGAAGATATTCTTGGTTCATACAAAAGAGGGTGATTTTTCTAAAGAAAGTCCAGCAGGTTTTGTGAGTAAATGATGACAGAATGTTCGTTTTTGGTTGAATGATGTCAAAAAAAGCTGTAGTTTTGCCAATGACGTTATCACCATGCGCTCTCTCTGCCAATTATGATCTAGGACGTTTACGTGTAATCCGCCTGCATGCTTGCCGATTTGTTGTTCGATTGCGCTCCTGCCAGCTTTCTAACGTTTCACCCAATGCTGAGTGAAAGGACAAGCCGAGGAATGTAAACGCTGCTTATTTTCCAATCCAGAAAAAGCTGAAAAATGAGCGTCTTGGCCAGATCTTGAGTCATCAGGCCCGGTTCTGCTGGAATGCCATTTATTATTGTTCTTGTATTGTCTGCTTCGACTATAAAAATGGGATTGCCGAGGCCTCAGATATGTCTCTGGATGTATCGCACGTCTGTTTTTCTGCAAGACGTCCTTCGGCTTTAGAACAACAGCAGCTTGCTTATATTGGCATGCTGGGAATATGCTTCATAATCTGTTGACATATTAAAGTCACAGCTACATGATGTTTAGACACTCCAGAGAAAGCTGAAAGAAAAATGTCTGTTTTACGAGACTCTGTTTGTCATGTGCCTGTAGATTCGTAAACACACGGCGCACGGCTTTGACCGTAAAGTCAATCACGCAAGCCTTGTTAAATTACAGCGCTCGCTTACGATGCTGTGAAAAACGGCGTGCTTGAAAACTATTTCTTACGTTTCATATCCCAACAGATGCTTTTCAGACAAATGAAACGGATCACATTGCATGTGTTTAAAATTTGCAGCGAGCCTCATTTATTACATTGATGAAACGGTGCTTGTTTAGCCAGTGATTGTACAAATATACTGAAGAGTATTATTATAAGCAGATTTACGTTTAAGATGTAATTAAGCCTCGCTCACCCCTTATTGTTACAACCCGTTTGGAA
Source organism: Enteromius argenteus (assembly GCA_032357425.1). Lineage (NCBI taxonomy): Eukaryota > Metazoa > Chordata > Actinopteri > Cypriniformes > Cyprinidae > Enteromius > Enteromius argenteus. Next base: position 965,122 of record JAUCMR010000034.1, on the reverse strand, counting down.
TGATTAGAGAGCATTTAACATGAAGACACCTAATGTTGCTGGTTTTGCGTAGAACCAATGCTTATGTGTTGAAGATCTTCATCTGGCATGCAGTCGGTAGCTATATACAGTATTAACCAATTGCTTAGCTTTGTATTAGTCAACTATGGGTTCATTTTTAAATACGATCTGTCATCTGCAATCAAAAGGTTTTCAGATCCAGTCCTCACAGCGCATGTCTGATCAGTTCGCGGAGAAACATTGCAGGACCTGATAATTAAAGAAAGCTTTAGCCCTAGGAATAACCAAGATCATTGGAATATCAAACAGTGTATTGAGAAATTCATCTGACATTCATCAGAAATATTATAATTTAATATCTTAAGCCATCCAAGGCCTCAGGACATTCTGTGATTTATTGAATCAACAACCTCGGTCTTTGCCCAATCAGTTTTTGCACAAACTGCATTTGCTGTCATAATGAACTTAAACACATTAGCGTGATCGAGGCCTCTTCAGCACACTCTTACTGGGCAAGGTGCTTCACGGAGGAAAATTTAATATATTTCTAATGTTATTTGATGCACGGTTCATTGAGCATTTGGATCTTATTTGTCTCTCCTCGAGGGCTCGGGAAGTTAAACTGTGTTGGGGACACGCATTGAAAACAGAGAGTGTATGCTAGTACACATAATTCAACCCTCACTGCTTTCTGCTCTTCATCTTGCACACACCGAGATATTGAAATCTGTTGGTGACATATAAATTAAAGGCAGTCTTGTCTTCATTTTTATGGCAGATGAAAAGTGACATTATGGCCTTATGATACCCATAATATGTTGACTATGTTGACTATTTTAATCGATTGTTGAGTTTGTTTCTGCATCAGATTTGGAGAAATGCCTTACTTGCTCCGCAATGGATGCTCTGCAGTGAATGGGTGCCGTCAGACAGCTGATAAAAACATCACAATAATCCACACCACTCCAGTCCTGTGAAGCCAAAAGTCGCGTATTTGAAGAAACAAACCCATCAAGACATTTTTAGCTTCAAACTATTGTTTCCAGCCAAAATATGAGTCCATATTCAGAGAAAAAGGCCACCCCCTGTTGTTTCTCATATCAAAATCTACCAACATATTTATTTAGAGCTTTTTTTGGCTTGTAAACAGTGCTCGATCAGTGTAGATTTATCTCCTTATTCAGACAAGGTGACTTCTTCACTGGAGGAAGTCTTATTATGGATTATGGACTGGTATTTTAGTTAAAAACATCCTTATGACAGATTTGTTTCCTACAAACACACCGCTTTTGGCTATTAGTGTGATGTTTTTATCAGCTGTTTGGGATCTCATTCTGACGGCACCCATTCACTGCAGAGGACACCATCTCAAGTACCGTAATGCTACATTTCTCCAAATCTGATGAAGAAACTAACTCTATAAAATCTACATCTTCATCACATTTTCAGCAGATTTACATTTTTGGGGAAACTATTCCTTTAATTATTGCAAGCTCTTGTATAATATTTCTTTTATGAAACTAATGTGTGTAATCAGTAATGCCGTTTTGCAATATTTAGCATTCAACCTTGCATTTCAGTCAGTTGAGAAAGTCCCATTTTATTACCACATGCTGTTCGGACACACATACTGATAGATTTACATGATTAAAGCAGATATTCAGTCAGCATATTCATGGTGGGTTAAATGTACCAGAAATGTTCCTATCCATGCTTCACACTTTTTATTTCCTACCATCTGGAGTTTTAATATTCCTTCTGACTAAATCTAAATGTTCTAGACAAGTTGAAAACCTGGTTACCTGTTAGTCAGAAAGAACCTAATGCTAGTAAGGAACTGATGTGTGTGATTGCTGTTTACTGATGGAGTGTGTGAGAGGATAGCAGGGTGCGAACAAGAGCAGCGTCTGAACACCCTTATTAAGGCCTGAACCCCCCTAAAGCATGTCAAAACAAACGGTTTGAGGTCTTAAAACCACATATTAATTTTACATGTAAGTATATATACATTTCAGCAGGGTTTTCAAATGTTTCTCTAAACACAACCGTATATTTCACTTGGTACTAAATAAGCGCTCACAAAGAGAAGTCATGTAATTGTCCAAACTGCAAGGTAACTACAGCAAAAACAAGCAGCGTTAAGATAAAATAAATGTTATTAATTGATGAAACATTAACATTAAACTAAAAAATACTTTTAACTTAATTATTCATTCATGTTTTTTTTAAAGGTATCCTCTGTTTCCATACGTAAATTAAATTAAATTCAGTTTAAAATATAAATTATTCTTTCTGAAACACCATAATTTTAAATCAGGACAATGCTGCTGTTTTAGCAGAAAATATGCAGATATTTAATTTTGATCTTAGAGTGTTTGTAGTAAACATCAAACCAGCATTTAACGCTATTAGTCACCAAACATTGCTGAAATAATCAGCACATACCCGGATCAGAAATAAATATATTTTTGAGGTGGAATATTTCTATTATGCAAGATCAATAAATGTAACAGTTTAATAGTTACGATTGCTTTTATTAACCTACTGAACAATTTGTAGCTAGTGTTTTAAGAGATTTGTTAACAGCAGTCCATATATAGATTTTTGATTATATAGCTTTGCATTTGCATTGTTTGCGTTGTTTTAATTTCTTCTTCCTCCCACGCAAACAGTGCTTGCCATCTCCAGAATCAAAACAAAAGAGGGTGTGACTATGATGTGATTAATTCGACCAATCACAGCAGTGGGCGTGTACTTCAGTTTCTGCAAGAGGAAACAGCCCTTTAAATTGAGCGTTTGTTTGTTTTGTTGGCTAAACAAATCTGAAAGTGTATTTCATGACCCCTTTAGAAAGTCTCGGAGATGTATAGATAAATATGTGCTATATAGGATGTCAAAAGACTATGTGATGTGTGAACTTTCCGACGTAGATTCCTTCGAAAACGTCAATTATTGATGACTGAAGGAAGATCTCTGAGGGATCTCTATTCACAGGAATGTGTTTTGGGTTTGTTGCAGAGTAATATGAAACATTCCCGCTTGTTTTTTGCCATTACATTTCATGTAGAGAGCGTGAAACTCCACAGCAAGCCCTGTTGGTATTGGATGACATAGTACTCTTTTCAGTGTTCAGTCAAAACTGCACAAACCTGACATCATGGCTGGTTCTGAGTCCAAATATAGCACACGAACTGAAATCCTCTCTAAATTTAACCTGTGATGTCATTGTCATCATGTTTTACAGCTGGCCGCAGTCTGTCTTACTCAAGGAATGGTACAAAGGTTTCTGAATAAATCTGATTTGTGTCATGGGAATGTGCAGCAAAACAAGTCAGAGCTGATGGGTGGCAAATCACTTTTCTTTTGCCATTTTTCTGTCGTAAGAGCTTTTTGTGGTTGTGTGTATATATCACTCACTAAACATATTCAGAAAATTCGAATAGGGAAGCAGTCACAACCCCAACTTCCTGTCAGACAGACGGCGCTGAAATCATTAATGCTGGCTTGTGATTTTTCTAAAGCTTGTAATATCAAACAGTCTGTCAGACATTCTTAGTTTCACAGAGCGCATGACCTAGACGTACATTTTAATTTCCTCTTTATTGCATCGAACACATTCTTCTGCTAACAGTCTAGCAAAAATATAAAGGCAAAAACTATCTGGACATTGCAAAAATGGTTCAGAGAAAACCTCTAGAAATTTATTTTTGGTTTGATTATATTATCATCTAAAAGAGCCCGATCTCATGGCAATTCATGCATATTTCACAAGGTACAAATTCATACGATTTTTCCTAAATCATACGTGTTTTACAAGTTGTCAATTCGTATGAATTTGTACAAATGAACTACAGTACACCTGATCTCGCCCCTAAACCTATAGGCCCGGTTTCATAAACGGGGCTTAGCTTAAGCCAGGACTAGGCATTAGTTAAATTAAGATATTTAGGCAACTTTTACAAAAATGCCTTATAAGAAAATATTACAGGTGTGCATCTTAACACAGAACAATGACACTGACATGATTTAAGATATGTCAGAGCAAGATATTTTCATCTGAGATAGCTCAAACATGCAATTTAGTCTGGGACTAGCTTAAGCCTTGTCTGTGAAACTGGGGGATAGAGTTTTAGACAAATTAATTTTATTAATCATTTGACAGCACTATTGATGAAGTGAGACATGATTTCACTGGTGAACAGAATATCGTTCTGTGCATTCTGTGCAAAAAGTGTAAAAATAATTGATATTTCTGTGTATTTTGATACATACAATTATTAATTGTGCAATAAACCTGTTAGCTATTTGACTAATTGCTTTATTCCTCTTTTGTATGTTGCTTTGAAAAAAAGCATCTTCTAAATGCAAACTTGTAAATTAGTCTTAGTGAGACGAAGTTGTACGTTGTTTTGTCCCAGAAATGTTCGAAATGTAATCCCAAAATGCTGTTAACACCACACATCATTTGATATTTGGTGCAAATGACGCTGTCGTGAAAATATTCGGATCTAATGCCAGAATTCTCCTGTGATGCTAGTTTGTTCACTGTTGGACATTTAAAGCAGACCAAATAAACAAAAGTGACAGTATGAAAAAAGAAATGATTTTCAAGAGTCCCCAGGGACGAAACGGCCCTTCAGTTAAAGAAACCAAAGGATTTTGAAGTAAACGTATCCTGTAATGGCACAGAAAGGTAAACAAGCAGAGAAGCAGCTATACATCACAAACTGACTGATGTGTGAGAGCTAACATTTGTCCTGAACACGTCTCCCATAGGAGTCCTGACTGAATATTTCACATGGGAAGCTTTCAATCTCAGTTCAGATGGAGAACCAGTGACTCACACCGATGCCGTCATCAGAAATCAACAGGAATATTTCCAAAATGAATGTTTGCTACTACTAAAGGCAGCAGCGAAACGCGAGCGAATGCTGATAAAATCTCCTGCACAGATTCCCTGATGGCAGTAAGGAGTAACTGGGAGGAGAGAAGCGTCTGCGCTCGGCAGAACTGCAGGAGCTGCTGCCAGTGACACTGAGCCTCCAGTGAAGACACGCCGATCAGGTCAGGCCTGCACACATTTCTCATTCAGATACGCTATCAGGCCTGCCTGCGCTTTGATTAACAGACGTGGTTCCACAGAGGTCCTCGCTCAGCCATATATTCTGATGTGCATTTCTGTAAATGCTTTGGCGGACGAATCTGATAAAAGCAGCTTGTTTAAAGGCTTTTGTGCTTTAAATGCGCTTGGCTGACAGACGTGAGCTGCGCTGACGGCTCAATGCTGTGCTCTTACAGTTTCATGCACTGTGCTGATGACCTGATCTGAGTGTTTAGATTCAGTGACGCATGGTGTTTAGATGTCTCTTGGCTCGCCGCTGGCTTTGGGGATTTTTGCAGTGTGATGTAAATGAATATATTCAAACTGAGATTATTACTCAAGGAATGTGCGGACGTCTTGGCCCGTCCGATGCCTTAAAGCCGTCAGCTCAGTAACAAGAAGATTGGTTGTTTATAGAAGTTGAAATGTTCAGAAGGAGCGTATCTTCAGGGCTGATCCCGGGAGCCAGGCTTAATTAAAACCAAATGCTGGAAGTTGACTTCAATGCGGCTGCGGATCTCGCTTTTATGTAGTTTGGCAAATTGCTCTCCTTTGTCAGCTGTAGTCGGTGTCACGTCCCTCCCTACGCGCTCGTGTGCGTTTCTGATGCTGGAGATCCTCCTCCGTCAGGTACAATGTGTTTTTGATTGAATCTCTTTCATGTGTTTGCCGCTCGCCCCCAATTGCCTTCTAGAAACATGACATCATTGAGCGGCGCTTCTCAGTGTACCAACAAAAGACTTGTTCTCAATTGTTCTCATGCTATTGTTCTTCATCATAGGAATTTGATTACTAATATACTTCTGAAGCTTTCCAGTTCTGAGATTAAACGTAGTGCATGTATTTCTATTTTGAGTCATGTGTTTATTAATTGCAGTGAATGACATGAAATCGGGATAAACTCTCTCAGAAGAATAGTTTACTCAAAAATAAACATTTACCATCCAAGATGGTAATAGATGAGATGAGCGTGTTTCTTATATGTAACATAGCATTACATCACTTGCTCACCAGTGGATGCTCTGCAGTGAATGGGTGCCGTCAGAATGAGAGTCCAAACAGCTGATAAAGACATCGCAATAATCCACAAGTAATCCACAGCACTCCAGTCTATCAATGAACATCTTGTGAAGCCAAAATCTGCATGTTTGTAAGTAGTAAATCAATCGTTAAGATGTTTTTAACTAAATTATGAGTTCCTCCAGTGAAAAGGTCCATCTCCTGTTGTTCTCTCAACTCAAAATCAACACACATATTTATTTAGAGCTGTTTTGGCTGGTAAACGGTGACTGATCTGTGTAGATTTCTCTTCTGATTCAGACCAAAGTTTTTCACTGGAAGAAGCGTTATTATGGATTATGGACTTTTTTTTTTAGTTAAAAACGTCTTAATGATGGCTTAGTTTCTTTTGGCTTGGACTCTCATTCTGACGGCACCCATTCACTACAGAGGATCCATCGGTGAGCAAATGTCGCCGGAATGCTACATTTCTCCAAATAGATGAAGAAACAAACTCATCTACATCTTGGATGGCCGGAGGGTGAATAAGTTGGCTGAACTATTCCTTTAAAAATAAAAGTTCCAACAGTTTATTTTCATAGTGATTGTAACGAAGGAGACTGAGGCGTGCAGATCCATTTGCAGCATTTGTTAGTAGTCAGACAGGCAGTGGTTATAAATGGCAAACAGGGCAATGCAGACAAAACAGAATCGTAAACAAATACCAGGCAGAGATCGGGGGAAGGCAGCAACCAGTCAGAGTTGAGATCAGGCAGAGGTAGACGAGGCAGGCAGCAAACAATCGAAGAAAGGTAAACAGTCCAAGGTAATACACAGAAAGGGAACACTCAGTAATGCAGCCGGGGCAAACAAGACTTTGCACTAAATGCAGGTCTGAGAGCTGTATTTAAAGGGGAAGACTGATGGGAAACACCTGTGCCGGTAATCAGTTCCAGGTAAGGGATGTTATGGGAAATGGAGTCCGTGAGTGTGGTCCTGTTTTAGCTCTGGCGGAGCTTGAGGGAACTCCAGCTGAATATCTTGACAGTTATATAGAGGAACCATTTGCGTTTCCCCAAAGAACCTTTCAGTGATTACTTCTTAACTGAACCTTTTTCAGAACATTTTAATGATCTGAGGAACTTTTTTTCTAATTTATGAAGAAGCTGTAGTGGATGTTAAAGGTTCTTCATGGAACCATCAATGGCAATAAAGAGTCTTAACTGTAAACCGACATAAAGACAGGTGCAACAATACAAAGTTCTCTTTAACTCTGAAAAAACACATCTTATACAATGCTTTCACCATGAATTCCATTAGATTTACATTTTCCTTCTTATATATATTTTTTGTTACCGTATGAAAGTGTCGCTACATATAAATTGTACATTTCTTGGCACATGCGTTTTCCTTTGTTATTTTATCATGGACACTCTTGTTTACATGTGATGGTATACGGTTACTATAGACACTCATTTCATGATCTAAAATCCTGTTCTGTCATTACAGATGCTTTTCATTTAATTGACAGACTTTGTCTTTCAGACTTTCATTTAGTTCGCATTTTTTTTGGCTTTACTTTTTGTGAAATTTTTGGTATTATGAGGTATTATGAGATATGGAGTCAATATTTTTCATATGTATTAGACTAAATAATCAAGAGGATTTCGTTACTGTACGGTTTTATTGCGAAGGTGAACCAGGTGAAACAGGATAACCTGTCAATCTCAATAATTGCCAGGTTATGTGAGTGAAGCCAGCGAGAAACACAGAACAAATAAAACTTTATCATAAATCTTCAGTCCTAAGCTGAAGGATGGAAATATGAAGGATGATTCCATATACAGAAGCCATCAATCATCTCTTTCTGTTTGTTGAAATATATCAACAATAGCATGATATACATTCGTATGACCTTCGTGCATTTTTCTCATGTAAAACAAAAAAGAAACTCCCTGGCAGATTTCTGTTAACAGATTTCCAAACAGACACAGAAATGCGTATTGATCAGATCCAGTTCAATCAGCTCATTGACCATTCATAGTAACAGACCGAGCGTCTTAAAGAAGCCGCCTGGAGTGTTTAAATATTTGTCTGATCCAAACACAGTTGATGAGTCACAAAACAACAATGTGAGTAGAATGAGCGTTACGCTTTCCCTCCAAAGTGAGGACAAAAAAACGAAATCCATTCTCCTGCGTGCATAGCATCAGCATCAGAGCCCATGACATCCGTCCAAGAGAAACGGCAGAAATAGCCCTTCTATTCCTGGCCTTCGCCAGCGCTTTGTTTATGTCACTTTTTCTAAAAATAACCTACATTTTAAAAATGATAAGCTTGTTCCATTTGCTTGATTTGATTTCTTTTTTTTTTCTCTGCATCTGTGATTCATATGAAGTATGTGATGACATAAACCCCGTTATTTGAATAGTTTCTGGCAATTCCTACTTGATGCTCCACACATCCATCCACTTTAGTCCAAATTAGAGTCTGATTGCTTCCCAAAGCATGCATCATTATACATCTTTAGGGAATTGCTGTAATCAATGGCAGACAGACTCGGATCTTAACTTCTGTTCTCAAGGAGCCGTTCTGAAATGCATTGATTACGTACATTATAACCTCGCTTTTGATTTCAGGAGAACTTGTGTATTATCCAACCTTTTTCAAAGATTAGAAATGCATCAAAATTAATATTTAGCAACTGTTTCATAACCATGAGATACTGCTTGAGGTATGTCACATAATGATTCACATAAAGCCAAAGTCAAATGGATCATGACGTTTGCTGGAAAATAGACTACACTAAAGAATATTTATCTGATGATAGAAATTTTGAGAGATTTATATCTATCTGTGCACTATAGCTTCTATATCATAGCTGTATTTGAAACACAAATGTCTAAGGCTCTAAATGATCAATCTTTGATGTTAAACCTGTTTTACAATCTTCTACACCCTTCTGTCATCTAATTGATATTTTAGAGTCAAAGCAGTTTTAGTGTAATTGTACAAACATCCAACTTCAGCTCATGCTTCGTGTCTTTTCGCTGTCAAATCTTTACAGATTTTACTGGATTCTCCATCCAACATCCTTTTAAAGACCAATGAGTCTCAAATCTGATCATCAGGATCTTTTGAGGAGCATTTGTTTCCAGAAGCAATAAAATCCCTCACAATAAAATTGAGCTGTTTTTGTTCCATATTCTAACTATATCAGACTATATGAGCCATAAAAGCCTGATGTACCAAATACGATGCTCAACCCAAAACACGCTTGCATGTTTTTGTTTTTTGTGGTGTTTTTGTTTGGTCTGAAGTTAATTAAATTAGTATTTTCCAGATTGCTCATGACATATAGATGGTCACATGTTTGGACACAGACTGAATTTGAATTTAGATTACATGTGGACATTCAGATTGAAGAACTAGCTAACTAAAGAAATACTTCAGTTTCCTAACACATAATATATAATAAGTAAAAATGAAATATTTTATCAGGTGAATTGAGACGATAGAGTGCTCAAGATATCTAAAAGTGAAATGGATAGAGAATATTCTCAACAGTTATCTGTACGCTTACTTATAACTCATATCTTAAACCAGTTCTAAATACAATATATATATTTTTTTGTTCCTCCCCATGATATTATTAATACACACACAGGGTTTATTATGAGTGAGACTTTGCTTCATTGCAGTCTGCTGTTTTTAAGTTGATTCATGGTTTGTAAATGTGCAATGATGTCAGGTTCATTTCAGCTTAATCTATCCAAAAACTCATTTGACTTCAATCAAGAGATGGAGGATCACAAGTGTATGACTTCCCTTTATAAGCAAGGTTTCATAATATTTCTGGCAATGAGGGTTAAGATAGATTCTGATCATTTCAGTTTGATCATGGTATGCTCAAACCGATCTTCAGCTGGTATTGAACTATTTGCTAATCAAAACCACATTTTTGTTGCAGCATTTATTAATCTAGACTAGTATTAATGCATGTATTGTTGTTCGTGCTTCATGCTTGTTCATAATGTATTAGCTGTTGATCATTTCCAGCCGATATGGTCATGGCCAGCTCTGAGATGACACGTATGTTGTTTTGTGATATTTTGGTATTTCTGTGATGTAATTGTGTTGATGGCCGTTGTGTTTGTCTGAAGTTAGAGGATCAGACAAGTTGTTTCCAACATGTAAGACCCATATGAAATCCTTTTTTTTTATACTTTTTTTTTTTGTACTAGTTTGTTTTGATTTATTCATTATTCCATGACATCCCATGTTATACAGTAAATTCCCCTTTTTTTATGACTGGACTCCGCAATTCCGTCTGTGTTTTTAGCACCCTACCAACACAACAAGGTCATTCAAACCGAGTGTGGAGCCTGTGACCCGGCGGCCCGTGGGACGTCTTTTTCTCAGAACTGGTAAGCGCCGGGTCGTGGCGTGTGACGCTCCAGAGCGTTTGTGTGTTTGTTTATGTGTTGTGTGGGTCTCCAGTGGCCTTTAGATCCTCTGGGGTTCGTCTTTTTGAGTTTCTGCCCAAAAATTCCTGCGAGTTGAAGCAACAATGTTGTTTTGTCTCCAGTTCCCTTGATTCTGTGAGCGAGGACTGGAGTAGATGAATATTGTTGAAAAGTGAAACCGTTGAAGAGGAAATTCTGTGCTGGAGTTATTTTAGGACGTGGATTTCTCTTTGTGTAGCCTATCTCACATGCTCTAATGGGTAACTTTGATAAAACGAGTTTGAATTGAGAAGCGAAGGCAAAAATGTTTATTGGGAGAAGAACCAGGAATGACTTCGGAGCAAACCTGGTATAAGACTTAATTGACAGTAATGAAGGAAAAACAAATCTTCAGCTAAATAAATAGGTCATGAACAATTTCATGAACTAGAAATACTACAAAATAGTTTTTTTCTCATTTACATTTAATCTTTTAGCACATGCTTTTAGTCAAAAGAGCAATGACATGCAAGTGCTATAACGACTCTCAGTTTGCTTGAAGTAGTACAGAAAGCAAGGAATTTTTAAATTATATCATGAAATAAAAAAGAAAACAGATAGACTAGAAGCTAAAAGCTATAAATACCTTTTTCATATAAATACTAATTGTAAGTAAAAAGAAGGAATAGATTGATTATAAAAAGAACAAAAAAGCCATTACAAAAAATAAATAAATAAATAAATATACAGTGTATATATATATATATATATATATATATATATATATATTTATATAAAGGAAGCTAAAGCTATTGTTACTCTAATTGATTTTTATTTTTAAATAATTTTAATAAGAAAGCAAAAAAATGCTTTATACATTTATTATATGTATTAATATCAATATATTGATGAAGGTGACTCTCAAAATTTTTTAAACTGATCAGTTTTTTTCAGTGTCATCTATACAGTGCTAATACACTGCATGTTTTATTGTCATTCATAACAGAATAAATTTACTAAAATAATAAGAATAAATGTATTACATAAAAATAGTATTCAGATAAACAAGTAATAAGAACAAGAACTGAAATAACAAAAATGATCATTTAAAAAATGCAATTGCATATTGTAGCCATATATATATATATATATATATATATATATATATATATATATATATATTATTTCTTTGT
>JAUCMR010000034.1:893253-906132 GCA_032357425.1 Enteromius argenteus | reverse complement strand
ACCTGGGCCGAACAGACAACAGAGACCTCATCCAAGGCGGAGCGGACAGCGGAGATGCCCACCTGGGCAGACCAGACAGCAGAGACCTTTTCCAGGGCGGAGCAGACGGCGGAGATGTCCACCTGGGCCGAACAGAGAACAGAGACCTCATCCAAGGCGGAGCGGACAGCGGAGATGCCCATCTGGGCAGACCAGACAGCAGAGACCTTTTCCAGGGTGGAGCAGACGGCGGAGCAGACCACCTGGGTAAAACAGGTGGTCTGGAGGTTGTGCAGCCACCAGCGGAACCTCTGGAGAGTTGGCTGACCTCTCTGGAGAATCTGCAGCCACTGGCGGAACCTCAGCGTTCGGGACTTGGCAAACCAACGACACTAACGGTTGTGTAGCCACCAGCGGAACCTCTAGAGATTCATCGGACCTCTCCTGAGGCTGTGCAGCCACTGGCGCAACCTCTGTGTCTGCCACCGACTGGGGTGGATCGGGCCATGGCAGCTCGGGACCATCATCAATGTAAGGCTCAAGAGATTCGGGCCATGGAACCTCGTCATCACCGACGGGCTCTGGTGACTCCCTCCCACCCCTCCCCATCGCGACCCAGGCACCTACACCCCTCCCCAAAAAATTCTTGGGGGAGTCTCCCTCCGGTACCTGACCTGGGTCAGCAGATGGTTCGGGTGAAGGACGAACCGGAACCAACAGGGAATTACACGGCTCCTCGGACCGAGATACGGGGCTGGGACCCGTTACTGGCGGATTAGGAACTGCGAGGAGTTCTGACAGCTCTCCTAGCTGTGATACCGGTTCCGACAGACTATAACATGGCTCCTCGGGCCGTGATACGGGGCTGAGACCCGTTACTGGTGGGCTAGGAACCGCGAGGATTTCAGACAGCTCTTCTGGCTGTGAAACCGGAACCGACAGGGTGATACACGGCTCCTCAAACCGTGATATGGGGCTAGGACCCGTTATTTGCGGGCTGGGAACCGCGAGGATTTTTGTAACAGCTCTCCTGGCTGTGTATTCAAAACCAACAGTTCATCACCCGGGTCTTCTGAACGTGATACGGGGATAGGTCCCGTGACTCGCGGGCTGGAAACCGCAGGAATTTCGTACGGCACTCCGGGCCGCGAAACCGAGACCGAAACCTCGTTGCACGACACTCTCGGCCGCGAAACCGAAACCGGCTTTGGATTCGGCCGAACGGGGTCTGCAGGAAGCAGGACGGGTAGATCGGCCCACGAATCCGGAGCGAAACCCGGCCATCGCGTATCGTGAGGGTGCCGATCTCGGGGGCAGACCCTGCCGAATAGCGAGGCGGGAACCAGGCAGCTGTGGGTAGCCTCCTGGCTTGGAGGTGGTTCGTGGCGGCGCATGGAGCTGTGTATACGGACCGAAGTCCGAAAAGATGAACGCATCCGCGGTCGCGAACGCCATCTTTGATGTAGTCAGTTGTTCTGTCACGAGACAGGACTCGAATTCAAACGAGTTAACATTTAATTATAAACTAGAAAACAAAGGAACATGCAGAGGGCTGTGCAAACACATACAATGGCTACATAAACGTTAACAACTGACAGAGAACACAAGACAAGGCGTGATATAAATACAGGATACAATCAAGGGAAAATACGAAACACCTGGACACACACGGCTGGCAGGGAGTGAACACTAATGACGGGGCGTTACAAACGAGGGAAGACACGAGGAAACAGGTAAGTAAACAGACAGAGAGCACATGGACAAAGTGAACATAGAACATGAAAAGCCAACGGCATGACAGTTTGTAAGAAACAAATCCAACATTAAGACATTTTTGTCTTCAAACCATTGCTTCTGGTTAAAATACAAGTCTATAATCCATGATAATTCTTTCAAAGCAATTTGCTTTCTTTGGATATACAAGATACAAGTTAATTGATGAACTGGAGTGGTGTAGATTACGTGTGGATTATTGTGATGTTTTTTGTTTTGCTTTGGGGTTTTTTTTATCAGCTCTTTGGACTCCCATTCTGACGGCACCCATTCACTGCAGAGGATCCATTGGTGAGCAAGTGATGTAATGCTACATTACTCCAAATCAGATAAAGAAACAACTACATCTTGGAAAGCATTAGAGTGAGCACATTTTCAGAAAATTTTCATTTTTATGTGAACTCGTCCTTTATGACAGCTTTGTGTAAGAACCAGACTGAAATTTTAATTCACTGAAAGTCTTGTTTGACAGTTGTTATCACCATTTGCATTCATTATATGAAGAGGAGCTTAAATGTTCTGCTAAATCTCTAGTTTTTTTTGTTCCATTCAAGACGTGATGTTGCTAAACTAATTTCGGGAGGAGCACGACCGATTAATCAGACACAGCCGGCGCCGCATTTCCAATCATTATCTCATCATCTCATTAGCCAATCTGGTCCTAACCTATCCACTACAAATACGCCCGTTTCCTTCCCTTCCGCATCACGTTCGCACTATCCTAGCGGGTGGCACGCGGGAGCAGGACGCCGAGCTTTGCCCTCGCTAGGGTTCATACTACCAGGGCTCGGAGTCCGGAGTCTATTATCTTTTATGAGGAAGCGCAAACTCGTTTTTTGGTAAATCTTCTTGTAATGTTATAGTCAGCTTATGGGTCTGCTGTGTGAATGTTAAATGGTCTGTGGCATCCCTCACATGTTGAATATGACTGTTTTGATGTGTGTTTTCGCCTGGACAGACGGTAACCGCAGGGGGAGCGTGAACAGGGCAATGAATGCAGTGAAGAGCAGTGAACAGACTCCAGATCATGAGTCCAGCATGAGGAAGCATGACCTTCATCCCTCCTCAAACACACAGCACAAGAATGGTGAGTGCATCATTACACCCAAACAGAATGTGAAATTTAATTCAGCATCAAAAAGCTAAGAACACCTGCAAGTGTCTTGCAAGTTGCAATGTCAAAATGCACACATCACATGGATGATGATCGATGGAGGGCAGCTACTACTAGTTAACTTGTATAGTCAAAATCTTCAAGTAATCGTCCATAAGTAACACTGATTATGTGTGTATATACTTGCACTTTAGTGTGACATTAAAATTCATGCAACAAAATGTCAAATGCACTGAACATTCTATAGTGTACAGTTCTCATCTGATGACTTTTTAGAAACTAATTCCAAATGCAATGCACTTTTATTTTTAATAGGCAATAGTGGAAATTTTCAGAACGTTGCATGTTTGTGTGTGCTTGAGAACATAATGTGAACTTAAAGCGAATTTAACAAATGCTTATTTTGAGGGCCGTATTTCTTGCTTTATCAACATGCACTGACGTACTGAGTGACGTTTATAGCCATGAAATCAGAGACGCATTTGAGATGCATGTATGCAGCATTTCGGCTGAACTCTTGAGATCGGGTGACCTGAGATGGAGGTTAATAGCAGCCTTATATCTCGAGTTCTCTCTGCACATCACAAATCTGTCTGCAAAACACAGCAACATACCTGCAAACAGAGCCGCAGAGTAACTGCACTGTTTGTTCTCTAATAGCTCGAGATTTTAGTCCAGAGTACAAAAGTACATGGGGTCATTGATAACCTCATACCAGTTTATGAAACTTTCTGACAAACGATTTAATCATTTTCCTTCATTATCTCGAAATGTGAATATTCCTCTTTAAGAAAAGCGTTTATTTTTGCCAATATACATACCAGGTAAATAGGTAAGTATGCAAAGCATGGCTCTGCCAAGAAACTCCCCTGGCCAGATAAAACAAGATTGTTTGAACATTTTATTAGAAGCAGCTGATGACTAATCCATGCTGAAATATCAGCGCGCTCCGCTTTTCCACTTCATAGTCTAATCAAACCAGCTTAAATGCCACTCGAATCACAAGGTTTAGAGAAGAAAGTATTTGCGGAATGCCGCGATACAAACTGTATTTTTAGCATGATGGATCCCTGGACTCCCGGCTCGTTCTGAGAGAGAGAGAGACTCGGCTTCCCAGTTTTCCATGATGTCATGTGTGGCATTTGGGTGAAAGCAAGAGAAGGTTTGAGCCGTTCGAGCTCTTCGGATGAGCCTGACGTCAAGATTTGTTGTACGTTTGCTTACATTGTTTGGGAATTGTAGCAACACACTTTAACGCTGTTAACAGAATGGCGCTGTTAATCCTGAAGCTCAGTTCCCACATGCAGAAGTGGAGTGGAAACAGGCATTACATCACAGTTTGTCAAATACTGCAGCTATGCATGTTTTGGGCATTTGTTTCGGTCAAATAACCAATGCAGAATGTAACTGGCCTGAAGACACACTCTTCACCTCGAAAGAAAATAAACATGCATGCATTCATCAAAACTAACATGCGTTAATCTAAAACCTTTAAAATGGAGATAGATCACACAATATAGAATATAGAAACATCCTGTGACCTGTACTTATCTTTTTAAACTGTCACACAGATGCTGCGTGTGCATGTGTTTAGGATTAACACACATCACAGTTTCATCAGTGAACTAAATATGCGTCCCTCAAATAATAATCAGTCTAAAGTGTTGAGAGGATCCACAGGATGGCATCATTCACACAGCAGCAGCTGCACATGCTAGCTTTGCTACAGAGGTGACACTTTTGTTATAAAATATTATGTCCCTGTGAAGTTGCATGGCATCTTTGTTCTGTGGAACACAAAAAGAGATGTTTAGCATGATGTTCAAGCTGCTCTTTTATACAAAGTATATAAATGAATGATGTCAAGAAAAGCACCTTAAAAGTCGTAACAGTCATTCATATGACTTGTGCAGGATCTTCTGAAGGCATTTGGTAACTTTGTGCAAGGAATAAAACAAAATGTAAGTAGTTATTCACTGAAAAGCATGATAAGAAGTGTGTATGTTATCAAATAACAATGGAAATTTCAGTCTGTTTTTTAGGAAGCAATATTTTAAGTAGTGCTGTCAACGTTAACATGTTAACGCCCGCGATTAATCAAAAAATTGTACGCGTTAATATTTTTTAACGCAAAGCCTTGAACCCTTGAACTTCTTTTCGTCTTCGCAGAGCAGAAGGTTATCTGTGTGATAAGGGTACAGTGAACCAGTGTTGCCGGTTTTTCCGCACATTTTGGCTATTTTGAAAATGTAGTCGCGGGAAAAGATTACAGAGTTCTGCATGGGTTGCGTCTTTTTGCGTTATTTTTATAATGTAACGTGGCCACCCAAAGTGTATTTGAGAAAACAAATGAGAATAGATCCTTTTACTAATTAGCATTATACTCGGAATGTAAACCTGGCAACTTAAGAACAGAGAGGTTGCAATATAAAAACAGCGCAAGTTTTAGCCAGAACTTACATGCTAAGGCGTTTACACAGCAAAAATAAACATGAGAACATCCATTATCATATAATAAACAAATGATTACGGTAGGATATGGATTGTATGCGATTTACTAGAGATTTAGATATTTTCATAACAATATGCTAATTTGTACAGCGATACAAAAAAGCTATAAACATTCTATTTTAACATTTTTAACATTTTATTTTAACAGTAAATTACCAAATTTTACATACGATCGCAAAAGGAGGTTAGTGCAAACACTCGATGGTGGTTTAAGTGAGTTTTGAGTAAACGTGTACTATTAATCTCATAATTGTCTTATGTAGCATGATGCTAATGTTAGCTCTAATGCAGGTTCAGTTCTAACAGGTTCAGTTCTTCTTCATAATGCATTTTGTCATAATACTTCACGTAAGGTCGCAAGGAAATGTTTTGTTGTAACTTATTTCACTAGTTCGCACTTCCTCATGATAATTAATAATTAGTAAAGCGTGTTTGGCGTGCTGTCCAAGGGGCCTGCTTGCCCCCCGGCGGAAGGTGCGAAAAGAAGGTGGAGAAGGGGAGGTGGAGGGATGCGTAGCTAGATACGGAAGGGAAGTAGATGAGGATATTTAAAGCGGAGGCAGATGAACGGGATTGGATAATGATTAATAGGCTGATTAGCGATAATTTGGGAACAGCTGTGGCTAATCGTTCGCGCGTGCTCCTCCCGAAACTTTGTTTACAACATCACTTATTTAGAAATACTTTTGATAATAGTTGGGTAAATGTTTACTGGGATTGAAGCGATGTGGCTTGGTAAATGTTTTATTGCCAGTGTAAAGCCTGATAATAGCTGAGTAAAAACAGAAGAATGAGGAAAACTTAAAGGAATAATAAGGACGTCTCATACCTGGCGGATTTGTGAAAAGTTCTGTTTCCTTAAACTAGTTTGTCATGCATTTCTGTATTTCAACACATTTACACATAAACCCTAGTATTTTACATTTATCCATGACTGCGATTGATGGCACTAATTTTAAGCCATTTTACTTCTCAAGTGAATGTATCTTGATTAGGAAAGTTTCGATTTTTTAATTGTAAAACAAGACAAAAAAGGTAACGCTTTACAATTACGCTTTACATTAGTTAACTACTTTAGTTTACATGAACTATAGAATGAACGGTAGTTATTTAGCATTTAATAATCATAGTTAGTGTTAATTTCAGCATTTACTAATGCATTATTAAAATCAACAGCTGTGTTTGTTAAGTTAATGTACTCTGAATTAACATGAACTAACAGCTGTATTATCATTAACTAACATGTTTTTCATTTTAGGGTTAACTGTCTCTTTAACTTTTTGTGTTAATTGTCTCCTCTAAGAATTTGTATGTATTTTTATCTCACAATCAGTTTCTGGTTTCCTTTGCACTATTATTCTGGAGCTGAAGAAAGGCTTTTTGTCAACAATCTACATATGCTTCAGATCATCTCAAAGTGTGTCTGTCCGCTGCAGTGCTACTGTTTACATTTTTTTTCCTCCCATTAAACCATTGTTTGTTAGTTGATTTGTCAGCGAGTGCTGCTGCGGCCTAATAAAACAAAGCGTCTGCCGCTGAGTGGATTTTCTGTGTTGTCGTCAGGCTCATTTGTCATTGCTCTGAGGAACAGGCTGACTGACGTCATGATCAAAGCAAGACCCGAGCGCTCATGACAGGAGTGAGCACAACATCAGCACCGTATTCCAAACACTCTCAGATCTACATTCTTTCCTCCACACTATATTTCATAACCTGCGGCGGCAAAACTCTTCGCTCTGTTGAGGAACGCTTGTGCTTCATGCAAACAATTAGAAGAGAGGAAGTGAGTGAGGAACTTAGGTCGGTTCCTATCAAACACACCACCAATCACACCGCAGCGTCTGGACACACATGACTGCGTTTGTTTCTGAAAAGGAGAGAACAAACTTTTGAAGTTGCTCGTAATTACTCTACTCACCACTGATTAGGGTTTCTGTAATGAATGAGTCGGAGCAGATTGCTTTGTTTTGATTTGTTTAGCATTTTTGTCATTCGCCATTTTTAGACATAGTGATCAGATTATATTAGGTGGCCTTTACTACTATGTGCTTACATCAAAAAATTTGTACAATGTACTTTTTGTGCTCATATTGTATTCCAAAACACTTCTGATGCTATTGAGGTGGGATATGGATAAGGTTAGGGACAGGTTTGGGGGTTTGGGTAGGTCAAACAGTGTAATCATAAATGTAAGTTCAGAAATGAATAACAGATGTAATTACATATAGGTATTTTTTACAAGTACAATGTAAAAGCATGTACACAATAAGTGCATTGTACCAAATTATTAATTTAAATCTAAGTACATAGTAGTTAAGGCCACCTAATATAATGTGGGACCTTATAATATAATTTATTATAAATTATTAAATAAAATAATAAGAAATTAAAATAGTTGAAGAAATGAAGAATGTGTATTTGTATTTAAGCCAGGAATAAAAAAATAAAAAAGATAATTGTAATTTTTTATCTCACAATCCTGACTGTTATTTCTTGCAGTACTGAGTTTACATTCCGCAATTCTTGTTTTGTTTTGTTTTTGGTTTTTTGTTTTTGTTTCCTGCCATTGACTTTTTTCTTTCTTCTGTGTTTATATCTTGCAACTTGGCATTTTTAACTTAACTAATTTTACATTTATACAGTATTTGAGTTCTTAGTTATATGCCACAATTCTGTGTTATCTCATAATATCTCATAATAAATAGTTTATATCCACAGTTCTGAGTTTAGATTTCATGATTCAGGGTTTATCTCATAATTTTGCATTTATATCCTGTTATTCTGAGTTTATATCTCACAATTATGTGCTAGTATCTCACAATTCTTTGTTAATATCTTTTGTCTTGTAATTCTTTGTTCATAATCTCACAATCTTGCAATAATCTGTTAAAATCTAATAATTCTGCATTTATATCTCACAAATATTTCAATATCTCAAATAAGTGTGTTAATCTCATGATTCTGAATATATTAAAACTTTTTTCTCAGGAATGCAAGAAAAAAAGCAACCCAGTCTCACTGGAAATACGTGCCTCCACATACATTTCTGCAACCCTGTAATTGTGTACCTTGCTGCATGTTTCGCCACAGTTTCAAAGTGAAGTGTCCAGAGATGGCGCTAAAACACACGTCTAATATGTAACCGTGGCACGTTTGTATTAGGTTGGTACAGGTACGTATTGCAGTGTTTTTATAATGCTGCTTGAGGTACTGTACGTTGTGGCCATTCAGAATTCAAATATTAACTAAAGATTAATCATGTTGGAAATATCCCCTACACCAAACCTAAACCTTAGCCTACCCGATAGTGTTAACAAATGCAAAAGTAATTTAAAAGCGTATTCGCTGATGCAGCCCTGCTAGTTGAACTTTTTTACACTGATTTGAGCTGTTTTGTCAAACCGTTTTAAACAGGATTCGAACCAGTGTTTCTCAACGCCGTATCACTTGAGCTACCGAGTAAACTTACCAAACTGGAAAACACACAAATGAAGCTGTATATGTGACGATAACGTTCAAAAGTATCAGTTTTCAAATTGTGCAGGATGTTAAAATTGTTTTGAAGTCATAACATAACATTCTGCAACTAATTGTGTGAAAATTAACCTTTATTTATAAAAAATGTACCTGTAAATCATACTTTTGTGTGAAAAGGAATAAAAGTCCTGGGAGTTTGACTGCCTCTAGTGTTCATTTCAACTGGAAACTGCATACCTATGTATAGGTACATTTTTTCAGTTTTGCAGAAATGTATGAACGTATTTCCAATGAGCCTAGGTTGGAAAAAAAAGGGAGAATTGGCTTACTTCATTACCTTTTTTTATTCCATTGTTGAAATGGCTTCCATACTTTTGTCTTGCACATTACATAAGAATAAAGCCACCAGCATCATAGAACAGAAATACCAAGAAGGTCCAATCAATATTCGCGGCTGAACTTCAAAGCTTTCTCTCGCTTTCATTGACCCAGATAATAGCGCGGTCTCTCCTCGCACCAGGAATGGATTGACTTTTCCTCTTTGTTTTATAGCCATTTCATGCGAACCCAAATTTGACTCGATGCTATCAGGGACGAAAAACAAAGCGGTGGAAGGCTGGAGGGAGAGCCTCTGACAAAAGGCTTTTTGGCCCTTGTGTTCAAACCAACACCTGCTATAAAATACTTACTTTTACAATCTGGAATGGGTGGAAAGCTTCACTGGGAATCTTTCATGTGAATTCCATGCTGATTTTGTAGCAGCGATTGCTGAGAGATTATTATGCTCATCTGTTTGGAATTGCCGGTGAAGAAGGCTTGACAATTTCTCTGAATGCATGTTTATCTGGAGCCTTCCCATTGATCCTAGACATCCCGTTGTGTCTGTGTGCCGTTTTCCTATCAGAGACGATTTTGCCGATCTTCCCGAATCCTGAGATTGGGGGGAAAACAATGGATTTGTTTACTTTCAAACAGTCTCACATCATTTATCAGCTAAGAAAACATAATTGAAAAATGTATCGGAAGGAACTGCCAAGGCAGAGCTCTGATACCATCAGCATGAAATAAAAACAAAAATCTCCAGCGTTTTCTGGTTAGGCAGCAGGTGGAATGTGATGTAAAGCATTACTCTTCAGCGTCCCAATTTATGCATGAAATTGCTCGCATGAACATGCATCGTTTCATTCAACCTGCTAATGAGGATTAGTTGATGGATTATGCATTTCACCAAATATTATCAAACCCTCATGCTCATAGACATAAACAGAACCAAAGAATGAATTTAGATTGAAAAAGGCATCATTTTTAATGGCAAATGAAGAATGTCGGCAGCTGTGTTTCTGCTTTTTCCCGAGAGTAATTGATATCACATTGAGTTATATTAGAGTAAAACATTTTGATAACTATATGCTCTGAGGGTTGAAAACATAACTCGGGCATCATTACTCAAATGTTTTGCACATATGGCAGTGTTCACTGGACTGGACGTTGGTAGTTGATTTTGTTGTAAGCTTTGAAATATTCATGGCCACAGCCAAGAGTTGTTCACCTATTAGGAATGTACAGTTGAAACTGGTTTGCAGCTAGTATAAATACAGGCGCTGCTGCTAGAAAAAAAGCCCATCGCAGACCTGTCTCATAAACGCATTCACGCACGTGCCAAATCAGATGAATATGTGAGAGCATGAGCTTATAGAGCTGAAACGAATCGGTGACAGAAGGCCTGACTGACTCTTTGATTCACTGCAGAATGAATCATGATGAGTGCATGCTTCTGGATTTATCTGCTGCTCTTTTAATCAAATACTACAGTATGTTTGTCTAGTGCAGAGCTCATTTAATACTGTATTTATTGTGTTCACATTATGACAGTGTGATTATTATCAATGCTTTTTGTCGTTGTTTCAGCATATATTCTACAAACAAAAAGCTAATATTTAGTAACTAATTAATACTAAGCAACTGACTTTCAGACGAATAAAATGTTTAGACTTTTATGCTTAAAACATGACAAATTTACAAGAGAAGCAACACTGAATTTATTATTATTCATTATTATATTACCATTATTATATTTATTTATGTATTAGTATTTATTTATTTATTATTATTTACAAAAATATACTGCCAGAGCAATAAGACAAACCGCACTTATATTAAACATACTGTACAATCTATGTAAACAATAACAATGTTTTTGATATTTAAAATGGAAAATAAGTTCAAATGAGAGAGCGAGAGAGAGACATTTGGTAATATTTTAAATCGGATTTATTCAAATTGTTGTTTTTAGAATTTTTTATTCGTTTTTAAAATCTGTGTTCATTTTTATTTTAGTGTTACAGGTAAGCAAATTTGAAAAACAAATGTTTTTTCTAATGTATTTCAAAAAGTGAAACTTTCATATATATTTTAGATTTTTTATATTTTCGTTACAAAACATTTTTAATGTTTTTTTTGTTTGTTTGTTTTAATTTTGATGATGAGAGCATTTTTTGAGATGTACCTGTAGTTATTTTATACATCAAGTTAAACTAAATGAAAATTAAAAATGTATAGGCAACTGGCTATAGCAACTAGCTGAAATAAGACATTTTATATTTTATTTTACTGTATTTTATTACTTTGGTTAGCATTCATTTTATTTCAAGTGAGAAAAAAGAAATGTTTTCAATGGTTTTAATTTTAGTTTCATTTTTAGTTTGTTCAGTTTATTAAGAGGCCTAAAGAAACCAAAGCAATGCAGACTGAAAAGTTTTTCCACTCAGCTCAGCTACTCAAAATCAAGGACCAGATTTAACAGGTTTTTTTTACTAATTACTGTAATAAATACCCCCCTTAATGTTGAACAAGGTTAGTTCTGATTGCAATCCCTTCCAGAGAAGTGTGTCCTGAAATGAAGGACAGAAGACAGAGCCAGTGTTTACTGTAGTGACTTCGGCCCGCTGGTTAGTTTAGTTACTTTAACCTACTCTGTGATCTAATGCAACTGTTTTAAAGCTAACATTTAGATGGAGGAGATCCAGGCAAATCCACAACACTATCAAATAGCCTAATTCTTTCAGTGTTTACAGCAGCCGATAAGAGCTTTTAGCTATATAATATTCTCCGTCCTTCACAGTCAAACCGGAAAACATGAGGTCATTGCATCCACGGCTCTATTTATAGCCGTTTAACGGCTGCATATTAAACAAAGCACTCAAGAAATTCAATTAAGAAAGCGCTGGGCCGTGTTGACCTGAAAACAACCCACGAGCTGCTTCACAAACGCTGCTCAGTGGCTAGCATGCGAGTGCAGCTTAAAGCATGGATTTTGAGGCGGCAAAGATTAATGGGCACTTTCTTTTTCCAGGTGTTGTATTGTGGATACAAGAGATTTGGGTTGTGAATTTTACCAAGGCAGAAATCCTTTCCTTGGAAATGAAAACAGTAACACAATATACAGGCTTCATCCAGCTCAGCTGAGAGATGAAGCTTCATTCCTCACAGCGCTTCTACAGCATCTCGACACAGATCAGCACAAGCTACAGACTCAAATAACCATTATTTTAATCATCTATAATGTGACCACTATTTATAAAAAATGAATGTGGCGCAAAACTGATCATTTTGCAAGATCAAAATTAGGAATCAGTTAAAATCAGGGTTTTAAATAACAATTATTTTGATGATAAATGAATCTGTCAACTAATTAAAGGGTTATTTCACCCAAAAATGTCACATGGACTGTTTTATTAAGGCCGCTCTGACCTATCATTTAGATAATCTATTTTTTTTTTTTTTTTTTGATTGCATATATTGCATATCTCTTGTATCAGTAGCCAATGATGCCCAACATTTAAATACTTGGCTAGCGTTAGCAGTAGCAGCACACTTCAGAAATCCTCCACCTTCCCCAGCTCCACCTGCATAGATCTACTACGAGGTGATCATGTATACTTGTCACGGCTGGTGTGTGGAGAAGAAGTGCAGGAGTCACAAGTTTAAATAAACAAAGACTTTACTCATAAATCCAACGTGGAGAA
>JAUCMR010000034.1:864107-883827 GCA_032357425.1 Enteromius argenteus | reverse complement strand
GTGATATTTCAGTTTTTCTTTTTTTAATAAATCTGCAAAAATGTCAACAATTCTGTGTTTTTCTGTCAATATGGGGTTCTGTGTGTACATTAACAAGGGAAAAAAAGAAAATGATTTTAGCAAATGGCTGCAATATAACAAAGAGTGAAACATTTAATGGGGTTTGAATACTTTCTGTACCCACTGTATATATATATA
The DNA here is from genome assembly GCA_032357425.1 of Enteromius argenteus. Classification (NCBI taxonomy): domain Eukaryota; kingdom Metazoa; phylum Chordata; class Actinopteri; order Cypriniformes; family Cyprinidae; genus Enteromius; species Enteromius argenteus. The sequence continues at coordinate 883,629 of JAUCMR010000034.1, read as the reverse complement.
CACACACACACACACACACACATAAATCTCTTTCCTGGTTATCACGGCAACATTTGATAAAAAAAAAATATATATATAAATATTGTGAAATATCATTACAATTTAAACATTTCAGTGTCACATGATCCTTCAGAAATCATTCAAATATGCTGCTTAACAAACATTTCTGATTATTATCAATGTTGAAAACAGTTGTTCTGCTGAATATGTTTGTGGAAACTGATACATTTTATTATTCAAGATTATTTCCTGAATAAAAAGTAAAAAAAAAAAAACACCATTTATTTGAAATAGAAATCAAAAATAGTTCCTTTTTGCTGAACAAATTCAAGTTCATGTGTACCCTTTGCAGATGTTTTGTGCAAAAGAGACAAAGCGCTGGACAAATTACGTTCCTGACAAACAGCAGAACAGGCTGAGAAGATCAAACTCCAGCAACTGAAGATATAAAAAGACCTCAAACGCAATTCAGTTGCTAACCAATTGAATACCTTGGCAAGATGCTATACTGCAGAATACAATGGATGAGTCCCTAAAGACAAAAAAAGAGAAAGATTAAACGTGGGTCACACAGACAAATGTGAAGTGCAAGTTTAATGTTCGCCATAAACAAGGGGAACGTCTGACAATGTCTAACATCTCCAGAACATTCACACAAAACACGGACATCCACATCTCACACATGTAGCATGACACCCTTCAAGAGGTTTTATACATAATCTATGGTGAAAACATAAGTCTACGCTCACGAGACACACGCCAAACACATTCCTCAACATATACAGTAGTCTTCAGACTAAACACGCATGTTACATGGAGTTCATCTGATCCAAACATGTACAACTCTTCTTTCCAATCATAAATCAAACTATGAAAGCAGATCTGAGATTTGTTCTTCCAGATCGAGAGGAGACACGGCATGAATCTGCTATTTTTCATACATGTTTTTGTTTTCACTGAAAGCAGTAGCAGTGGATTCTTACAGGACTAATGTATATTTATTTGGACTGATGGAATTTTAATTTGTGGCTGAGGTTTTGCAGACAACATATAAAACAACATAATTTCTAAATATTTTTTGAGGGCTCTTTAAAGTGTAGAATGAGTTTGTGTTTTTTCCTGCCTGCTGTTTTCCACATCTCTGCTCAGGATAGTAACTAGTACAAGGCTAAATAAGGTCTAATTTATCACTTAAACAGAGATAATAAACATTAAAATTATTATTATTATTATTATTATTATTATTTTTACAAACCTTGAAATATGCGTTCAGTTTTATCATGTCCTCAGTGCAAAGTAGTCAACTTCCACTAGAAATATATATAACCATGAAATCATAAGAACCTCAAAAGATTTTTTTAAATTATGTTATGGACTAGGCTAAACTTCATGTAATCAAACATATAAATTATGTGAAAGTATATTTATTTTTGTAAAATTTTCCTCATTTACCGTGTCCCTAAACTCAGTTAGGATGTACTTCCTCTGCTTCCAAAAAAGAATACAATTCCACTGAGATAATTTTCAATAAGTGATGTTGTTTATTTTTTTCCCCCGCTGGAATTTAACTGTTCAAATAGAGGTAAATGTCACACCTCATTTCTACCTTTTTTAAGTTTTTGAAATGTTTGAAATGTCCCACTCTTAAAGTTCTACCCTGTTAGGTTATATTATGGAGAATGTTTGTCCGATCAAAAAAGTAAAAAAAAACATCTGACATAGTTATAAACGTTATGGTCATCTGTAGAAGGTTAGAGAGTTAAATGTTGATCACTGAAAAAACTACAGCTAATTTAGCTCACAATATTCCACCCTGTTAGAATCCACCCTGTTAGGTTTTGATAGACTGTGGTATGTGAAACTAATAGGGTGGAAATTCTAATAAAATACTGAGCTTGGCCAGTATGTGTTGCATATATCTAAACATGTCACTATTTTGGTAGAATGCCAAAAACATGAAAAAAACAACAAATCTTTTTTTTTCAGAAATTATGAAGCCATATGTAATTATGGACCCATATACATAAATTAAGTTTGTCTTACACACCTTGTATTGATTTTAATAACTTTAATGTACTTGAATTGTGCATCAAACACTGGGAATATGCAAGTACTGTATCAGACTGGGACTCAGTATCGACAGATATTCAGTATTCAATGACTCTAATCCACAGTATGTCTGTGTTTGTGTGTGTGTAATTCAAATAAAATATATATAATTCAAAAAAATATTAAATATAGATTTTTTTTTATTATTCAGTTTGATTATACTGAAGTCATTCATGCATTTATTCACACATTTCTTTCTCCCAGCCTTGTAGACAAAAGTTAAGTCTCAAAACCTAAACAGCCTCAAATAATCCAGATAAATGGATACCCCAGCCTCTTATTGTGTTTTGTATTCCAGGTGGATCTTCTGCAGCTCAGAGCAGATCTCAATTTTCACAACACTATAAATCACATCTTTAGTTTCTCGTGAGGTCTACTCTTGTCAATTCTGATTTGAGGCTTGTCTTCTCCTTACCAGTGTCTGAAAAAATATCAGTTCAGGCTGAAATGTGTGGCTTTTAATAATGCCTACAATATTCAAGAAAAAGCAATGCCTGTGAAAGCTCTGGCATCTCTGATAACGTTTGATTGGAGCTGATAAAACCAATGAATCATGTAAAGCAGAGTTTGATTATATTAATATGTGCATTCCTGATGAGGTTCTCAACAAAGCTCTTTGTTAAAGGAGTCATAACCTCTAAGAATGTTGAAAGACCCAGACAAGCTTTTCTTCACATACCAAGAAAGAGAAACATATTTCCTGAGCGTAGCACACAGACGGCTGTTGTGAGTGTTTACCTGTGGACATGTGCGTCTGTGAGACAGTGGCAGCATGACAGTAAGCAGAGACAGGTCATTACCGACTACAGCGCGAACTGAGACAGAGACCGTCAAGCTGCTTTCCTGCCTCTGTCTCTGCCGCTGTGTAGTGTGTATGAAGAAAAGAAAAAAGTTAGTAGTAGTAGTACAAAATGTAATTATAATAATTATAACTATACAGTTTAGGTGTAGATCTTTCATGTCTGATTGGCTGAGAGGTCTTTCCAACCATGAGATGTTTCTCAATACCGTCACCATATCACCATTTGTTTCACACCGCTCACAGCATTTTTCACAGCGAGTGTCATGACGGAAACCCAGATCCACTATAATGTTATAAGTAATACTGTTTTTGTGTAATTTTAAGAGTTTTTTTGTAGTTGTGGGAGATGTAAGCTCAAGGGCGTCAGTGTGCATTCAGAGTTAATGAACCCGCCGAGAGCACCTCACCTCGGCCAGATCTTCTGGAATTTGCCACTGGCTCTGTTGTCTCTATAGCGGTTAAACATGGGATATGATTCGTTTTGGAAAAATCAATGGACAGTCTGTGATCTCATTAATCTACTATTTGTTCCATAGCTAATAGTTTTGGTTGAGGGCAAAATATCATCTTGTTATATTTAATCTAACTTTAACTTTAATGCTGTATATCAGAGCGCTGCCTTTGTACTTTTGACTGAATTGCTTTGCAATTTTATTAAAATATTATTATTGAAAAATATCTTGGTAACACAATAACAGTAAGGTGTCATTTGTTAACATTAGTTTATGTATTAACTAATATGAACAAACAACGAACAATACATTTATTACAGTATTTATTCATATTTTTGTTAATAATACAATCATTTAGTGTTCGTTCATGTTACTTCACATTGCATTAACTAATGTTAACAAACACAACTTGTGATTTTAATAATGCATATGTAAATGCTGAAATTAACATGAACTAATATTAATAAAGGCTGTAGAAGTATTGTTCATTCTTAGTTTATGTTAACTAATGTTGTTAACTAATGAACCTTATTGTAAAGTGTTACCAATATTTTTTTTTATATAAATAATAGTATTTAATAATAGTAGTTAGCATTGGTAAATGGTGTGTGTGTTCAGCATGCTAATTTTAGTCACATTGTTCTGCCATTAGATGGCAAAAAAGATCAGCAGTAAAGGCTTTTATATTGAAAGAGACTGAAAGTCGTTGTAAACGAGGAGTTTATTTCACCAAAACCTTGTAAGACACAGTCAACAAATGCATTGAGCAGCTCTGTCATCAGAAATCCCCCTTAACAGATGAAAGCATAGTACGACAAAGATATCGCTTTTCTCAGGAGACATTCAAACAAATGTTTTATTGTGAATATGAGACTGAACTGAAGAATAAATGCTGTATCAGATGCAGGTAATCCAACGCACTCATTCTCTCTCTCTCATAATACTCTGTATATTATACAGCTTTTAATGAGGTGACTCAACATTCCTCTGTTAATTAGTTCTAAAGTGACATTTTAGATGTAGTAACGGAGGCTTGGGCTCAGCTCTTAAAGTGCCAAACTGAGATTTGAATCTATGGTGGAAGGAAGTCGTTTTTAGAAGGTTTTTAAAGACTCTGTTGTCGTCTGTTTTTTATTTGCACATTCATGCTATTTATTATAATATTATATCTTTTTAATTCAAATCTTTTTTATGTTTTACATTATTTAAAATGATTATTTTTTAAAGTGCTCCCAGACACTTGAACCCCACTGTAAGTCCGTTTTCTATCAGTCCCAGTCATGTGTTTTCTGAGCCCGTGCGTATCTCTATGTGTCCCGTCCTCTGCTCGTCCTCCTCTTGCTCTGGCCTCACTGGCTCCAGTCGGGACCCTCGCCTGAGACGCAGCCAAGAGCTGGACGATCCCTCACAGAACTCCTGCTTAGAACCCTTCAGACGGAGCATATTATATAATTATTGTAAAGCATTGTTTTAAAAAGTATTTCATAACGTCTCAAATCGGACAATTCCTGGCATTTGGAAACGCAGCAGCAGTTAAAAGACATGAATAACAAATGACACAAATAGCTCCCCAGACACGTGAATTACTCAAAACGCAGACTATCTGCTGACAAAAACCTTCACTGTAATTTGAATTTGATTTCAGTTCAGTTTTTTTTTTCATTGCACTTTAAATGTTCCCCAAAAAGAACCAGAAGAGTTATGCATTCATTCAAAGTGTAGAAATGTTTTCACTGGAAACTGATGAATGATGTTTTTGACTTCTAAACACATTAAATTATACAAAGACTAAGACATCATTTATATTAGATCTTGTGTAGAATGTTTTGTGATTTTCCTTTCACAAAAAAACCTCCGTTCAGGACGCCAATAAACACATGCTGAGAGATAATGATTCTGATGAATCCAATATGGTTTGAAACACTGGAACAAGTGAAGAAAACGTTCCTGAGCTCATGCTAAGACGGATGCCCTGTTAAAGAACATGTGTGTGTGTGTGTAACTGTATACAGCCACATATCATGAGCCGGAGGTGTCAGATGTAAGATGTCACGCCGCAGACTCAGAGCCCAATTACAGGGAGGATTAGGACGGGGCTCAGTGACCCTCGCAGGAATTCACAGGGATGCTCTGTGTTCACTGTCAAACTCTGGGTCGCACCCTGTCTTTAAGTACTTTCACCTGCTAATTAAGCCGTCCAAACTTCAGTCATGGGGAAACGTGTGCGGCCAGACGCTCTTCCAAAGAAAAATAGTCGGTTCACAACTCAAGATGTCCTAATGTAAATATTTGAGCTGGCTTGTATACTGAAGCGCGCTCGACTACGCGTGGCAGAGGGACTGGACCGATTCTGGTGCCATTAGCGAGTTTAAGCCATTTGCTTTGCTTAAACTCCAGCTGAAGTGCTTGAAGACGTAATGCCGTGCGGCCGTGGGTCTCTGGATAGGAGTTTCACCACCGTTTCATCTCAGATGGTTCTCCCAGAATACATTTGTGCTGTTGTTTTAGGTCTTGCAATCATGACACATTTTTTTTTTGGATTTTTTGGATTTTTTTTGGACTTGTAACAATCCCAAATCTTTCTATCTCACAATTACAATTTGCCTCACAATTTAACTTTATATCTTAAAATGTGACCTTAAATCATGTGAGAAATAATCGCAAATGTGGCTATAAACCTCACAGTCTCGCAAAACTACTTTGTTTTTTGTAAAAGTGGCTTTATATTTCTCTATGACTCTGCATTGTTTTATATTTATCACATTCACAAAATGTATATCTCACAATGTGACTTTACAGTATATCTTACAATTACAATTTCACAATGTGACCTTAAATCTCACAAAGTGGATTTTTCATTTAATTGTGACCATATTTCTCTCCATTACAACTTTGTTTCTTGTATGATTTGTCTTTATATCCAACAAAGAACAGATCTTTTCTTTTAAAGTCACAATGACTTTATGACTTTAAACCTTACAATGTGACTTTAAATCTTGCAAAGTAACTTTTTTCTTGTTGCAGCTTTATATTTTAATCTTGCTTCTTATATATTTCCACTCTGTTTGTATTTCTCACAATTCCAGCACCGTATCTCACAGTGTGAAGATTTCTTGCAATAGTAATTTTTCAAATATCTTGCAATGTGACTATAAATCTCACAAAGCACCTTTCTTTTAATTTACTTAACATTTCACAATTGTGACTATTGTTCACAATTCTGACTTTTTTACCTGACAAGATGACTAATTCTCGCAGAGCAACTTTGTTTATAGTAATTGTGACTATATTTCTCTTTATATTTTTCACAATATGACTTTAAATCGTGCAAACGTGACTTGATGTGAGAAACTCTCTGCAGAGATCATCTTTAGTTTGCGATGTTGAGGCGACACGCGGTCATCGGTCAGATTAGCAGCAGATGAATGCATTACACAGTAAATAAGGAGAACGAATGGGCACTGCCATGAAAGCCCCGTGGCTCAACATCTATATTTAATTCCATATTTGTACACTTTTGATTAAACTGATTTGAAAGGCCTGCTCAAGACGCACAGCGGCACATCACTCGATCCTAGATGTTCTTACAGCTAATTGCACGAAAGCCCGGCCAAGAGCAGCGCTTCAGTGCCAGCACTTGTTTAACGCGGGCCGGAGACACAGCGAAGCCCTGACCAATGTTTTGACAGCATGTAGGAGCCGGAGGAAGGGCTGCTTGTTTTCCGAGTGGAGAATCCAACACTACTGATAAGATAACGTGTATCGACTGAGTGATTGGCAACACGTTACCACACTTAACAGATAATATGGGAATCAAAGTATTAAAGTCTCCCACACTTCAAATGAAGATCATTTTGCTACTAATTACGAACACATGTTAATTTGAGATTGCTCAGGGTTTGTTTGTGCATATGTGTGTGTAAGAGAGCTGAAGGAGGTGGGACTCAGTCGAGCCTCCTCGGCTTTAAGACCCTCCCAGCAGCACCGCATATCAGTTTCTCTCTCATGGAGCAGAGAATCAGTTCTGCATGGGACCAAAGCGCTTGAGCGCGTGAATGCATACGGATAGTGTGTGCTATGAGAGGTTGAAGCGACACACTTGATGCTTTGACATTGGAACACAATGACTCTACTGGGATCTGAACATTCCATTCTGATTCGTAGCAAGTTTAAATCAGGTGAGATCTTTGTTTCACTTCCAAAAGAAATGCTTTTAGGAAACTTATTAGAAAGCGTTGATTATTTACCAATGCATGATGCGTTCTTACAGAATGTTTATATGTCTTTATTCTGGAATATGAGGCTATTTTTGTTTTGTACCTGTTGGTTGCTGCATACACTTTTAGCCTCACTGCTTCCAGAAGCCTCAAGTGCTTTGATACAGGGGTCAAAGGTCATCAGGTACCACTTAACCTGTGCAAAAACATTATTTTCTTGTTGTCTAGTGCTATTATCTAAACAGTCTTATATACACTTATTTGATAATATTAAGATATTAACAAATGCATGAAAATTAAATGAGTTTATTTCTAAAAAAAAATGTCAGCGGGGTCAGAAAAATATTTGGTTTTGTTTTTCTTCTCTTGTGTTTAAGCAGAAATTCACTTCTTTTTGATCATTGTATGTTCATTTTTGTTTTTTAAGTAAATATATCTTAATTTTAAGAATGTTTTTGTATTGGAAAACAAAATACTGAGGAAGAAAATCATTTGGTGTAAACATAGCTGGATTTTTAATTACTTCACACTTGTACTGTTTACTATATCCACTCTTTGTGTTTCTTTCAAACTCTTTCTCTCTGTCTCTGTTCATCTATCAAAGCCGCTCAGTGCAATACATACATGTACTGTGAACAATGCTGCCACCTTTCTGATGAAAGCGTTACTGAATAACCACAATGTCAGAGTCTCTGAATATCTTCTTTGCTTCTGTCGGCCAACCATCGAGATTTACAGCCCAGGAATCAAACTCTAGCTTAGCGCTCCTCTCGAACTCTGTGTTTGATTTCACAGCAGCGCTCTGGTTTGGCACCCTAATGGCTTACCATTCGAAAATTGACAAAATTGAGCTCTTCCTTCAGCAAAGGGAAATGAGCTCTATGCTCAAGGGAAGTGGAGATCCAAGGCATGCACACAGTGGCATGATAGGGAAACTTAAACATTGGTGTGTTGTGAACAGCACACATTAGCGCTCTGATGCAGCACAGATGTGAGGTTTGTAGCTGTGTGTGTTGGCTGTTCAGCGAGCAAGTGTGTGTGTGTGTGTGTGATTGAGCTGTTCTGATAGGAATCATACAGTATGTTCCCTGTGGACGTGTTTGGCTCATTGAGGTTCTTCAACAGGACATGGGCGGCCGTGAGATTACATAACCCGTTTAAATGCTTTCTATACTCGTGCATCTGAGGTCAAGGGCTGAAATGTTGTCACTGGCTTTTAAAGAGGATTACAGACACGTTTAACTTGTTAAAGCTCCCAGGCAACTGAAGGCTGTTAATGCTTTTGGGTGACAATAGATGTTTTTAATATGAACAGCATACACATAAGAGCTTACTATAACCTGCCTAAAGTGTGCTGTGGTAGTGTTTAGTCCAAAACAAAATTGGTAACACTTTATATTAGATGTCTTTATCTACTATGTGCTTAAATTAAAAAATAAGTTTAATGTACTTATTGTGTTCATATTGTATTGCAAAACACATTTGCTGCTATTGAGGTAGGATACAGGTAAAGTTAGGGACAGGTTTGTTGATATGGGTTTATACCAAATGATTAATTTAAATAAAGAAAGTAAATAGTAGTTGAGGCAACCTAATATAAACTGTGACCAAAAAAATTACTTGGCTATTATAGTAAATGATAGCTAAAACTCTATTGTCTTTTCTTTTGTATGTTCTATAGAGATAAACCTGCCATATTTATACTGTTTATATGTGAAAACGTTTAAATATGAATGTAAAAGCTATGGGTTACAGAAGTGTAAATGAAGAAATGAACTACACAGTACGTGCATGTGAAAAAATGGCAAATAATGAAGAAATCTGGTCAATAATTGATTGATTTCCTCATGCTAGAAAGGGCTTATACATTGATTGTGATCAGTGCTGCCTTTTCAAGGTGTTTAGTCAGTAAAAGCCCTTATAGTCTTTTTATAGACATTGCTATAGAGATATGTCATATTTAAACCATGTTTATTTGAAAAATCTGATCTAAATGATAGAAATTAACTTAAAAGTTACATATGAGTTGAACAGTGCATTCATATGAAAAAAACTAACTCCAAATAAACCTGCATTCATTGCCTCAAATTAAAAGGGTCTGAACAATGACTAACAATAGATTGGCATGGCATTGGCATGAAAACAACATGCCAGGCAGAAGTTAAAAAGCCATTGCAGGTTCCTGGTTCTCTGTATTTGTGCGTGCATGAAAACACAAAAGCGTTTGGCCTTACAATCATTCCTCACTCACAGAAAATGAACATCGTGACCTTCAGAGCTTCAGGTTTTCCTGATCAACACACAACTATTTAGTGTTTACACTCTTAAAAAATGGGGGGTTTGCCATAGTAGAACCATTTTGTGTCCCAAAAAGAACCTTTCAGTGAACTGTTCTGTAAGGAAAATCCATTAGATTTTCCAAAGGACAATTTCCAGTAAAAAGAGCTTTTCAAGAGCATTCTACAAGGTTCCAAAAGAGGTCAGTTATAAAAAGAACCTTTTTTATCTAGTGTGAAAAAATGTAAATAAGCTAAAGAACCTTTTCCACTACAAAGAACCTTTAGTGGTTCCGTGGAACCGCAGATGCCATGCAGAACCTTTATTTTTAGTGTATATAAAGTGCTTCATGTCTGAACTCTAAGTTCTGCTTGAGTCTGTCTGAATGTGCATGTGTCACGGCTGCCTGTGTCATGTCAAGATTACAGCCTTGCTATTTACAGGCAATGCAGTTAACGTCAAAGTTCAGGGCATTTGTCATGCAGCTCGTGACATTTGAGTTTAATAGACTTACACAAGCCAAACAAGACAAAGTGCGAGTTTAAATGGGGATATTCTAACATAGCATGTGCATTGTGCAATTGCATAGGCTAATTAATACGTAATTGTTCTCATTAGAGCAAATTATACAGGGTACAAGTTGTTTTTGCAGGTATGTGCCTCGAAGACAATGGCTGCAGCTATTTTTGTGCTATTGAGTCAGATCATCTGGTTTTGATTGTGGAGGGTTATGTGATCCAGTTTGTCTGCAAAGCTGTGATAATTCTTATTGAGGGCAATCACTGAGGGCAATCATGGGTCTGGTGCTTTCTTTGCCCTGCTAAAATGTGTCACATTGCCAGAAGGCATTTTTCCATTTTGGGTTTTTATGAACTCACCTGTTTCTGGAGAGCAAGCGTGAGGTCCAGTGACTGTTCTTGTAGCGAACAAACAACATTAAAAGTTTGATCTAGATTGGTCCAGATTGAGTTTCGTTCCATCCGCCAAAAGCAGACTGGCACTGCTTGTCTCGCTCCATATCAGCGATCATGCGAGAGCTGGCAGCATTGTTTGTGCGTGCGAGGTTGCGTCGGTGTGCCAGAGCTCGACATCATTAGATTTCTCTTGTTTGTCCACATACTTGCAGTGCATGACAGTTGCTGGCGCTGGACATGGAAGCGCAGGTTGTGTGACCTAAACAAAAGCAGATGTATGCAGATAGCTGATGCATGATCTCAGTGCTACGAACACGCAGCCATCAGTCAGTCCGCCTGCTTTTGTGTCGACAACACAATTATGCAGCTGCTTGATTGATTGCCATGATAAATGGAAGAACGAATGGCCGATCAAATGAACTTTGACAAGTACAAGAACTGTTGCATGTCCACACGTTAACCAGCGTTTGTGTTGCGGAAAATGTATCTCAACAATGTCTAGCGAGCAAGAATGCTATTTCTGTGTGATGTTGCTGTTATACAGTTCAGTTATACAGTTATACAGTTCAGTAAACATCACTGAGTAACTTACATTTTTAGACACAATATTGCCATGTGCTTTGTTTATTTTTCCTCCGCTGATGAAAATAGTTCCAGATGAGGGGAAAATACAATCAACACAGTCATTAAATGAATTGCTCGAGTGAGTGATTCAATGACTCTCTCATAAAGACAGTTCCTGAATAATTCAGTGTTTTGAACAAATCGTGTGAGTGAATGACTCATTTATTCACTCATAACGCCAATCGTTTCTTAATTAATCAGTGCTTTAGAACTGAATTATTCAATGAGTTACTCATTAAGATACTTTAGGCCTGTTCACATCAAGGACGATAACTAGAAAACGATATAGCTTTAAAAATGGTTCTCAGTATCAAAGAATAGCAGAGTCCACAGCACAACCGGAATGATAAAGGCACAAAATAACATTGTTTTGGACAAATTGCTTGAGTGAATGATTCAGTGACTTGCTCTGAAAGACAATTACTTGTTTTGTTTCCTGAATGAACCAATGTTTTGGATGATTCAGTTGAATGAATGATTCAATGACTCACTCGCAAATACAATTACTTGTTTTGTTCCTGAATTAATCAGGGTTTAAAAAAATCTCTTGAGTGAATGATTCAATGACTCGCTCATAAAGACAGTTATGCTTTCTCCAAATACCCACAATTGCAGTATTTAAAATAAAATGTACTTTTATTTTAAATACTTTGCATTTTAAAATCAACTGTCTGTTCAGTAGTCATGACATATATTTGTGATGCCATTACTTGTTTTGTTCTGAATTAATTAATCAGTGTTTTGAATAGTGCTGTCAAACGATTAATCACAATTAATCTCATCCAAAATAAAAGTTTTGGTCCCACTGTCTATCAGGTGGCCTTAACTACTATGTACTTACATTTAAATTAATAATTTGGTACAATGCACGTATTGTGTACATACCTGTTTTTACATTGTACTTATATTTTTAAAATGACGTAATTACATCTGTAAATAATTTCTGTAATTACATTTATAATTACACTGTTGACCCATCCCTTACGCTTTAACCTACCCATACCACCAAACCTCTCCTTAACCTTACCCATATTCCACTTCTTTAGCAGCAAAAGTGTTTTACAGATTGCACAATGTTTTTTGGTTTTTTTCACATAATACATGTGTGTATGCTGTGTATATTTATTATGTATATATAAATACATCATACATGCAGTAGACATTTTGAAAGTAGTTACATGTGTCTACATGTATATGCTCATATCCATATAATTTATATAATATATAAATGTATTTAATATACAAACACAACACCTTTCTTAATTATATACATAGTTTTGAACAAATCACTTTAGTGAATAGCTCATTAACTCTCTCAAAAAACAAGATTACTCGGTTGTGAATAAATAAGTGCTTTAGAAGAATTTCAATTGAATTAAATGATTCAGTGGCTCACTCATAATGACAGTTAATGGTTTTGTTTCTGGTAACAAATCAGTGAATGAATCAATCAAATCAAAATCAGTTTTCAGAAAGAGTGACTGAAACATTCTTAACACTAATGCTTCTACTAACAACACGCAAACACATACAGATTGATACAAACCACCAAATGTCCCATTGCTGTTGAACGAAAGGTCTGTTGAACCGAATTTATAAAGAAGCAAAGCCATTTTTTTCACTTATTCTTTTTGGTCTTACAGTTCGTAGATTATGCACAGACATAATACACGGACACTCGTGCAGTGACAGGGTAGATTACCATGATGAGAGACACACCACCCAAAACAAAGACAAAAATGAGGCAACAGACCCACAAATATTTCTTAAAACAGGATGTAGGTCTATGATAAACACAGCTCCTGGCTTTAAACAAATCTTCCTTCAGTGTGTGGTCCTCCTGAAGTCTGAGAGGAGGGAGGCGCTCATAAACGTAAGAGGTGGCCCGTTAATGTGTGTGTGTGTGTGTGTGTGTAGCTCATCTGCTTGTCCGTACGGGATGATGTGTTCCTTCTCCGGACACAGATTTCTGTCTGATTTGTGGAGCTTCACTCATGATGAGTCATTATCTGTTTCCTCCTCCACCCACAGTCTTGCAGCTGAGACTCCAGCAAAGGAGGACGCGAGAGCAGCTCGCTGACCAGGGCATCATGCCTCGTGAGTAACACCAGCACTCCTCTGACCACATCACACTGCATTATGGGTACAAAATGACCGAAGCACTTTCATGGTGGCAGCAGTCAGCAAAGTGTCACGTGAGCTGAAGATCTGCTCTGCAGTCACACACTCACACCTGTTAACATTTACATAGAAGAGCCCCGTTCACACAGCTGGATTTGGCACACACATCCACACACACACACACACCAGTCACAGAGTGCTCTCAGAGTTTATCTGCCCATTCAAACGGCTGAGAGGAACAATAATAAACAGATGATCAGGCAAAGCAGCTTTGCTTTATAACCTGAAAATGAGATCAAGGACATTCTGCATGCTTCAGTTTTTTTAGTAGTTTTTAAGCCATCATCGTTAACAAGTGTGTCAGCAATAAAATAAATGAGTAAAAATGTACTTTTTGCATTGATGCAACTTCTATGCCATTTTTAAAGAAAAGCTTTTATTAATGACTATTTAAAATGGACCTATCTAGTAAATCTCACTAACTTTAAATGTAGACATTGTTATATAGTCTTAAACGCTATTTAAAAAAAAAATTAATAATAATAATAAAAAGATTTTTTTACGTGCACAAAATTACTTAATCATAAGTATCATATTTTATTATTTGTTTGTTTGGGTTTTATTGATTTATTAATGCATGCATTCTGAACAGCATTTGTTTTGCATTAAAAGGTGCTTGACTCTATGACATCATTTCCTCTGTTTGTTTGTTTGTTTCATGGAAAACTACTTACTTTTTAGTGATGGAATATAGAAATGAATTTAATTCAGACATCACAGAGCAACGACTTTCACAGCCCAATCTCACAGCATTTTTTACAAGTTGCTAATTCGTATTGATTTGTACGAATGACCTACACCTAACCCCACCCCTAAACCTACCCATCACAGAGGTTTAGACAAACCGTGCAAAATCATATGAGTGTGGTCGTACAAATTTGTACCATTTAAGCACCTCGTAAAATACGTACAAACTGGTATGAAGTGCATTTATGAGTTACTTTTGAATAAAGGACCATTGAGTATATTTAAAAACATTGTAAGATGATTCACAGTAAAACACACAAAGATATTACAGAAAACAGCTTTTAAAATATCCTGCAGCCTTACCGGAGACTTTAGATTTAGGTTTCATAAATATACCAGTATCTCTATTCAAATACAGTCATAACTGTATATTTTGCTTGCAATTAATTGAACTGTTGACCGGTCTGTGGATGTCAGAGAGGATTCAGCCGCTGGAGTCTGGATTTCAGCAGGTCTGCTGGAGATAAACCACACAGATCTGTGGTCTGAGCTCCTAAAAAAGACTTTCAATGGCTGTTTATCTTTTAACAGCAGACAACAGGTCGGCAAACTCAGATAAACCCCCTTTTTTTAAGCATTTAAATAGGTGCTGATCTAAATACATGGGAAAGCATAGCTATAGAGAAAGTGTTTAGAAAATGCATGTTTTCATTGTTTTTATTGCCTGTGCATGTCATGTTTTATGGCAAATGTTCTAGTGTTTGTTTTATTAACGTATATTTTGTGAGGATTACAGAAAGCAAATCTAATGCTGAGAGCTGGAGCTCTCTCGTAAATCAGAACATGCACCTTACATTTCAAAGGCTGGAATTATGCAATTGGTTGCATTCTTCAGAGAAAGCGATATTTCAATTTTTGCACATATGCGGTGTGTGTATATTTCTCTGAGCACATCTGCTCTTTATTAGATGGTGAGCCGCTGCCGCTCTTCACAGGCTCTCTCCTCTGACATTCATATTTTCTTCTTTGACTTCTGTAGAAATATAATGATACCGTGTGTGTGTGTGTGCAAACTTTTCAAGAAATGTTGAAACAAAAAGTAATGTATTTTAGACTGACAGAGACCAAAAGTAAAGACTATGAGCTATTAGAGCAAAAAGTGAAAGAAGTCCAACAAATCAAGATCATTTAAAAGACAGAAACATTATTTTAAATTAAATTGGCATTAAATAATGTATATTGTAATGTGTGTAGATAAAATATCATTCAGTGTATACATGCCATGGTCTGCATTCAACAACTAAATCATGGAATTATTATTATTATTATAATAGAATACCTGGGATAGTAAAGATACTTTTCTCTCTTTAAGTTACATTTACTTGAGATACAAAATGTTTTTAGAGAATATTTCAGATTAAATTTAAATAGAATGGATAGTATTTTTCATTTCTTATTGCCTTTAAAAAAAAAAGTAAAAACACAATAAACTAAATTAAAAAAAAAAAATGTTTTTTTTAATTTGTGCTTTAAAAAAATCCAAGAATATTTAGTTAATTAATTTAATTATATAGAATGAAAATATAATAATTTATTGTTAATTAAAAATCTAAAAAATAAATAAATAAATAAAATATAATTAATATTAATATTAAATATTAGATTTTTATAAAGATTATAAAGATTTTATATATATATATATATATATATATATATATATATATGTATATTATAGCAGTGGATGTCTGACACAGAACGGATTAAGGTAAAAATAGCATGCACAAAAATTTGTGATTGATTGCAAAACGCTTTGTAAAAATGATGTTGTGTAAGAAATGTGTCCTGTATACCTTTTTGTGTGCTTTTATTTGGACATGGTTGAGATGTTTTTGTGTTATCATTTGTAATCGTTTAAAGTTTTGTAATGTTTGATTTGTCTAATTTTCTTTGTGTTTTTCCTGCTCCATGTGATCTAGATTCTAGTATGCAATTTTCTACTACTCTCAGATTACCCAACAGCTGTGATGATCAACAACAAAATAATCATACATTGCACGTTTTTGAAGAAAACACGAGTGATGCTAATCTGTGTCAAAACATATAATGCTAGTGTGTTGTGGTTCGCTGCCTATTGGTGATATTTTGGATTTAGTTTGTGATTAAGTTCAATGGCAATGTTTAGCAAGCAGCAGTAAAACAAGTGCAGAAACGAGTGTGTGTGTGTGTGTGTGTGTATCAGTCAGATGTTTGATTCAGGACTATAATTCAGCTTTAGCAGAGAAACACGAGCCAGATCAGACGCTGGCAGAGATGATTTAGGTATGATTCATTGACAGTGTGTTCACAGATAAACCATCACATTTACTCAGTTTCTTATTTGTTTTTCCAGCCTTGAAGAGTCCGGCTGCGTTCCACGAACAGAGGAAAAGTCTTGAGCGATCCAAGGTTAGAAGAACCAAACACTGATAGAGCAAAGAATCCTTCACAGCCAAAGTCACGCGGCACACACCATCAACAACTGCCTCCAGAAATCATTTTAACTGAGAAATTATTCAAAATAGCATAGTTAACTACCTGTCTTGCTCAAATCAAATAACGTTTATTTGTACTTTATAAAATACAGCTTGTGTCAAAGCAGCTAATAATCAGGAATATAACAGAAACCATGATCAAACAATGAAACGTCATCAAACTAATTTAATTTCAGCTATAAAGCAGTTCTGCAGAAGACGGGAGAGTTATTATTCAGGCCAATTCTGTTTAAAGTTGATGCAGTTCAGTTAAACCATCTTCTGATGTTTTGGCACACACACACATAAAAGTCATTTTCAAGTCTGTGCTCAAAACTTTGTTAACATGGATCATAACCAGTGCTGTCAAACAATTAATCACAGTTAACTTGTTTACATAATATATGTGCATACCTGTGTATGTTTATTATTTATATATAAATACAAACACATGCATGTATATAAGAAAGATATGTTATGTTTATATATAAAATATATTTATATATAATCTAAAATATAAAAATATAAACATATATATCCATGTAAATGTTTTCAAAATAAATACTGTATGTGTGTGTATTTATATATACATAATAAATATACACAGTATACACACATATATTATGTAAACATAAACAAATAATTTTGAATGCCATTAATCACGATTATTCATTTGACAGCACTAATCATAACTATTTCATAAATGTAATGCCCTAAAAATAGAAAATGTATCATGCTTTTGATTATGAAACTGATTTAATTCAGGTCAGCTCTACCGAATTATTGTGAAAGTGTGTAAAATGTAAAAATATGTAATGTTTTTAATTTTTAATGTTGCAGACTGGAGATTATTTAAAACACAAAATCAGAAGTCGACCAGAGAAATCAGAGCTTGTCAACATGCGTATTCTACAAGGTAAGAGCTTTCAAAATAAATAAATCAATAAATAACCAGTACACTAAATACAAAAAAAGAGATAAAAACAGTTTTCACTCAGAAAATCCTTTTATATTTCACAAATAATTACAAAGAAATAGCAAGAAACACACTGAACTGAGAAGTATTTTCCTGTAAAGCACGCTCCAATAATCTTTGTTTTATTTAGAATCATTTTTACAGTGTAAATACACACCGAATGATTCAGAAACCGTTATAACACTGAGCTGACTGCACGCTGTGAGTGTGTGATGTTGTGGTGTTTACAGTGCGGTGTGACAGGATCGCTGCATCATGTGTGTGTGAAGAGCTGCTGTGCTGGATTAATAGTGTGTTTACTGCAGAACCCGCCACTGAAGGTCCCGCACACGACTCACAGACCAAACTAAAGAGAGCCAGACTGGCCGACAACCTGAATGAGAAGATCGCTCTCAGACCTGGCCCGCTGGAGCTGGTGGAGAAGAACATCATTCCTGTCGATTCCACTGTTAAAGAAGCAGCTATGAAAGGTATCAGAGCAAAACACAGCTCATTTATTTCATGAAATGGTCTTCACTAACTACCGTTAGCTTCTTCCTTATGATATTTCACTTGTTTTCCAGTACAAACATCTAACTATTCTTAAAGGGAGAGTTCACCCCAAAAAAAAAAAATCTCTCATTATTTACTCGACAGAATTTTGTATGTTCCTGTATGAAAATCCTTTTTTCTGTTGAACACAAAAGGTGATATTTTGAAGAACATGGGTAATCAAACTGTTTACTGTAACCATTGACCTCTGTAGTATGGTTTAAAATATATATATATATTTGGAACCAAACAGTCAACGGTAGCCATTGATTTCCATAGATGGGAAAAATATGGAACCAAACAGTTATTAAATTAAAATAAAACAAAATTGAATTAAATTAAATTAAATCATATTAAATAAAAAATTAAATTAAATTAAATTAAATTAAATTAAAAAACAAACAAACAAACAAACAAAAAAACAGTTATTAACTTCCATAATATGAAAAAATAAGACCAAACTTTTGACGGTAGCCACTGACTTCCATAGTATGGGAAAAATATGGAACCAAAAAGTTTTTAAATAAAATAAAATAAAAGTATTACATTAAATTAAAATAAATTGGGATTAAAACAGTTGTTAACTTCCATATTATGAAAAAATAAAGCAAAGCAGTTGACTGTAGCCACTGAAAAAAAAAATAGAGCCAAACAGGCAACGGTAGCCATTGACTTCCATAGTATGGGGAAAATATGGAACCAAACAGTTATTCAAATTAAATTAAATTAACTTAAACTCATACATGTTTAGAACTACATGAGGGAGAGTAAATGATGACACAATTTTCATTTTTGGGTGAAATATGCCTTTAAATCAAGTTACAGTTACAGTAGGCTTACTTGTGAAGCAGAGTAAGATAAGTCTTAATTAAGTCTAAATTAAGTGGGTTTTTGCTTAAAACATCTGCCAGTGGGGTTGAAAAATTAAACTTAATTCTTAAATAATAAAGTTAGGACCCACTTTATATTAAGTGTCCCTAATACCTGTGTACTTCCATAGTAACTAGATGTGTATGTAGTATGTAACCACAATGTAGGACACACCGGTACATAGTATCTACAGCTGTAATATTTCTGTAACTACACACATGTAACAACCCTCAGAACGGTGTGTGTAAGTACAAATGCGTAACAGGACATTGGTAACACTTTTTTTACTTCACTAAGTAGTCATGTAATTACATAGGAATTACATAGTTACATTTTGTGACAGTAGTATGTATAAGAGTAACTGGAACAGGG
>JAUCMR010000034.1:824994-858016 GCA_032357425.1 Enteromius argenteus | reverse complement strand
TCAGATCTCTGTGTGGAGCACTGGCTGTTGTCAGACAATAATCTCACTGCATTATTACAATTAATGACTAAAATAATCTTTGGAAATGTAAACTGATATTTCGCTACTGCAAAAGATAGAAATAACCCACTTAACACCTTTTTTTGTTGGTGAAAATACCAGGGGCCTACTTTGGACAGTACTGTATGTTCACATGCAAAACAGTTATTTTAAAAATGTACTTTTTTTTTAATTTTACTGTATTTTAGTAAAAAGTAAAAAGCATTCGAAAGCATTCAAAATCGTACAGACCCCAAATTTTTGAACAGAAGTAAATGCAAAAATGTTTACAAAATTTTAATTCATTTTAATTCATTAAGCATTTTTCTGATCATGAGAAGCATAATTGTGTGTTTGTGTGTAACAGGGCGTCTGGTGAACAGCAGTCATCATGTGCATCCAGCGTCCAGACCAGCAGCAGCTCCTCGTCTCCAGTGAAGAGCAGCTACTGCAACCCCTCCATCAGCCCCGTCAGACCCGGCCCACTGCCCGCCAACCTGGACGACCTGAAGGTCAGTGCTGCACTTTGACACGTCATGATCTGATGAAGGGGTTAAAGGTCTGGACTGGAAACCAGAAGTTTGTAGATTTTAAAGAGGAAGGTGTGTCACACCGACAAAACACCATGGGTCTCACTAATTTGTATCAGCATACTAAAACAGCTAATCACAGTACAGTCACACAAATGTTATGTTATTTTTAGCTATGCAAATGAGGCACTGTCTCATTAAATATGCACTAATTTGCATAAATCTGATCACTGGATAAATTCATGTTCAATATTCTGATTTTGATTTTGTTGTCATATTAAGAGTTCAAAACCCCGAACTGACCAGTGCATGCAAAAAAAAACAAAAAAACTAAACTCTGCAAATGTTATAAGACCCTCAAAATACACACAATTCATTCATTCATTTATTTATCACAGTTTTTTACATTTGTTTTGATCACACTTAACGTAACTACTATGTACGTACATCAAAAAATGAGTACAATGTACTTATTCTGCTCATATTGTATTGCAAAACACTTGTGCTGCTATTGAGGTGGATACGGGTAAGATTAAGGACAGGTTTGGTGGTAGGGGTAGGTTTTAGGGTGGGTTAAGGTGTAAGGCATGGGTCAACAGTGTAATTATAAATGAAATACAGAAATTAATTACAGATGTAATTACATATAGGTATTTTTAAAAATATAAATACAATGTAAAAACATGTATGTACACAATAAGTGCATTGTACCAAATTATTGATTTAAATGTAAGTACATAGTAGTTAAGGCCACGTAATATAAAGTGGGAACCCTTGTTTGTGTGAGAGGGGCGGGGTCAGCAGAGCTCGTTAGCATTTAAAGGGACATGCACTGAAATGGGTCACTGTGAACAGAGTTGTTTTCGACAAGGTAAAAAGGGTATTGTTTTACACTACCATTGAGACTTTTCATTGAGACCCTAAAGAATCATATCAACTTGTGTGCATCCGATGACCCTTTAAGTTAAACAAGAATTTTTGCCTTAAAAACATGCCACACCGACTGTTTTGTGTTTTGCCAGGTGTCTGAACTCAGGCAGCAGCTACGGATCCGAGGCCTGCCCGTGTCCGGCACTAAGACGGCGCTCATAGAGCGTCTGCGGCCCTTCAGAGACTCAAGCTGCACCTCTCCAGCCACTTCTGCAGACGTCAGCGCAGCCACATTCCCCGTGACGCCCACCGGATCACTCTCGTCCTACCAGTCACACGGCGCCGGCTTCTACCCGTTCTGCAGCAGCGGTTCCACTCCTCCCATCTCTCCGGCCTCATCCGATCTCTCCGTCAGCGGCTCGCTGCCCGACAGCTTCAGCGACGTCACCATGTCCTCGCCGCAGTTTGGCCTGCAGCCGTCTCCGGCCCAGCTGAGCGCAGACGAGGCCCAGAGTGCGCTGGGACCGGACGCCGAGAAAGACAAGATGCTGGTGGAAAAGCAGAAAGTGATCGAGGAGCTGACGTGGAAGCTCCACCAGGAGCAGAGGCAGGTGGAGGAGCTGCGCATGCAGCTGCACAAGAGGAAGCGCATGCAAGACTGTCCCGCTCCGCCGCAGCATATGATGCATCTCCAGCCTCCCGGCCAGATGCAGCAGTTCTACGGCGTATCCATCAAGCAGGAGCAGGTGGCGTCCAGCTGTCCTCTGGCTGCCAAGCAGATGAAAGGCGGCTGCATGGCTCGCTGCGATCTGCACACTGCGCCGCACTGCATGGAGCCGCAGTCATCTGCAAGCCCCGCCGGCCTGTCTGCCTTTCTGAGCCCTCAGTGTTCTCCTGAAGAGTCGCCCGTCACCAAACCCTCCAGCAGCCCCTCGTCCCCCGGCCAGCCGTACCTGCTGAGAGACTCTCACACACTGCCACAGAACGCTAGCAGAGCTGCACGCAACATACAGGTGATCCACGTCTGCACAAACACACAAAACAGTCAAGTCACATTGATTTCTATAGCAGTTCATAAAATACATATTGTTTCAAACAGGTTTAACAGTTATAGACTGGAAAATTATGCAAACTATTTCATTCATCTGTTCATTCACTCATAACATAATTATTATAGTTAACTACAACTGAAACCATAAATACATTTTCATTACTTAAAATAAAATGAATCTTAACTGAAATAAAATGTAGAACACCTTAAACTTATTTTATTTCCGTTATATTTTTCATTTTCTTTTAGTGTAACGTAACATACTAAAACATCTAAAACAAAAGTGTAAATAAAAACTATATGGACAACAAAAAATTATGAAATGACAAAAAGACAAAATTACAAACATTTTTAACTAAACGTAACACAAAAGGAAAAACAATAAAAATCTTGTTTAAAATGCTATAATAGCTTATTAATTAATATTTTAATTTGATATTTTTATATAAATTTAATTATTTTATTTTATAATCTTATTTTATATTTTGTGTAGGTAATAATAATATAAATTCATTGTGTACTTTTACAAATATATAAGATGTAGGAGTATAACTATGGAACTTAACATTTATACATTAATATTATGATTCATGTTATTCATAGATTTTTGTTATTTTGATATAAAAAAAACGATCTTAAATATTTTGAAGGTGTGCGCTTTCACATGGTTAAGGACTTAAGGAAAATGTTATAATTTAAGTACTTGTGCAACATGACATTTTTTGTCATTACATTTAAACTTTTTTGTTGAACATATTTTTATAGCATTTTCATAATGTACATTATTTTAAAGCAGCTATACATGGGTTATGGTTACAACATGCCTCATAGTCACATTTATCAGATTAGACTCTATTTTTTCTGTTGATGTAAAGCACTTTGAACTACCATTGTGTATGAAATGTGCTATATAAATAAACTTGCCTTGAGGTCAAGACAATATAGTCACATTTTGCAGCAATACAAGAAATCAAGCACAGTATGTGTGTGTGGATACAGCTGGACAATACTTTAGTTATAATTTATAATATTAAAAATATTCACAACCATATTTAACATGAAGAGTACTTGGAAGCTGGAGTTTGTGAAAGACTGATGTTAGTCTTTGATTCAGTGACTAACAGCTTAAATCTCTCAGTTGCAGCAGAAGAGCGCGGGACAGACAGCGAGCTGCTCGTATCCGTCAGATCAGAGAAACCTGCAGCCGCTTTACCATCAGAATCCATCAGACAACAACATCAGCGCAAGAGGATCCGCCAAAGCCAAGAGCAGCGGCATGCAGCAGAAAGTACGTGAAGAATCAAACTCACTCATCTAAATCATCACTCGCAAAAACTCACACATTCTGATCGGCTGCTGTAACAGTAAGTCTCAATTACACCGGCTTCTGTTATAAGAGGATTCACTGTATCAGTCAACGAACATTAACGGTCAAACATTTGGAATAATTAAGATTTTTTATGGTTTTGAAACATGTCTCTTCAGCGCATCATAGCTGCATACTGTATATTTGATCAAAACATCAGTACATACTGTAATACAATTTTTTGATCAAATGAATGCAGCCTTAGTGAGTGGCAGGACTTTTCAAAAACATTAAAAACTGATAACTCCCAATGTTTGACCGATCGCGTATGTTTGTGTTTGGTGAGATTGTTTAATCACGTGCTGCTCAATGATCACGTGACATCAGCACATGCCCACACACATGGATGATGTGTTTATTGTCACTGGGTCAGAGGTCACGCCGTCCTGCTGAGAAAGCGTACACACAAACACACACTCAGTGATGAGAGAGCTGGGCTCCTCTGGCTCCTCAGAGGTGTAACGTTTGGCCCTGTCTCCTGTAGGAGGCTCTGTCTCTCTCTCCGCGACACGTTGAGCCCAAGTCTCCCACATCCAGCACTGCCTTCTGTAGCTCAGATCCCCCTGCCCCCGGCAGTAAAGGGCCGCCGTGTTATGAGGATGCAGTGAAACAGGTAAAGCAGCTCAGGATCGGCTCATGCGCTCTCACGCTGCTCACAGCTGCTCTCAGAGCTTCTGCCTGCGTCTCTACAGCTTCACTGACTGCGTGGAGACGTACAGCGCTGCATCAGTGTACTGCAGAGCTTCCCAAACTGTCACACAAATTATTATTATTAAGTATCATTCTGAATTATTATTAAAACATTCAATATTATTCAAAATATTTGAAATGATAAAAATTAGGAAATGTTTTTATGTGGACTCAAGATTTACAAAAATATTGTTATAATTACTAGTTATTTATTTATATTTTTCATTACAAAAAAGACTTCCACGTTGTACTTTTTCTAGTTAGTCCACATTACATTCGCACTAGTACTTTAGTAATACAAGCAAATTTAATAACTATAATCATTTTTCTTATTATTATTTTTGTTAATGTTATTTAAACTATAATTTAAAAATAAAGAATACAATTTATTGCTATTGTAAATTACAGTTGCAATGTAAAAAATATCATTATTATTATTATTATTAATAATAATAATAATAATTAGATTTTACACTACAGTTATAATATTCATATTTATGAAACACTGCATACTTCTATCCACCAAAATGCTGGAAATGATGTCAATGTATTAATAAGGCTAACACATATTGCGATCCCTGATGCATTAAACTCGCATTCATTGATGGAAATCACTGCATTTACTGTGAGACGCTGAAAACACCTGATCATGAGCTGATAGCATTAACACAATGCCCCACTTCACTCTGAAACAGAATATACAGATGTGTGAATTAAATCACAAACTTTGATTTGATAATCGCTCTAATTATCATGCAGCCCCTTAGATTTCTTTCAATTTTACAAATAAAATAAGCAGTTGTTAGTGTTATATCAACCCACAATCCCTGTTTGGGAAACTCTGCTGTACTTTCTAGTGATTGTTGTCCTTGAAACCGCCTGCAAAAACAAGCATTTGCCAACAAGTCTAAGCGTATAGTTTCAGTACTTGTGTTTGAATGCCGTCAGCTACAAAATCTGTTCACATATTTAACACTCTTAGTCCTAACCCTCATAATGCATCCAAAATCTGTTTATTGTTTTCAAATTCCATATCTGTTTGGAATCAAAGAATTATTTTATACAACTAAACTAAAATCATAGGATTTCTGATTAGCACAAACAAATAAAAATCTGTTTATTAAGAATGTTATTACCATGTTACTATTTGGTCCCAATTTATACTAAGTGTCCCTAATACCTGTGTACTTACATAGTAACTAGATGTGTACATTGTATTTAATTACAGTTTAAGTATATAGTATCTACAGCTGTAATATTTGTGTAACTACACGTGTAACAACCCACTGAATGGTGTGTGTAAGTACAAATGTGTAACAGGACATTGGTAACAACTCTTCTTGGTAATGAACGTATAAATGTATAACAAGACTAACAGCACTTTTTGGTAAATCATGTGTTACACTTTATATTAAGTAAACAGTTCCTATGGATTTACCATGTAATTACTCTGATGTTACACAGCAGCGGACAGTAAGTAAGGCTTTACATATAAATTGTGGTTGGTGTGAAGAGTGTTACACTTTATATTAAGTGGACAGTTCCTGAGGAGATACTATGCAAGTACACTGATATTACAGTGGTGCACAACTCCAGGTCCAACTCCTCCCACTTTACATATCTGTAAACTTACCCATCTCCACCCCCTGGATCAAATTGTTTCAATTACTCATCTACATATTGTTGTTACAAAATCTAGTTATATAACTTATGTTGAAACAAAATGTACTTACCATATAACTAAGTTATGGAACAGCCTGTAATTACAGATTTTATGTAATTATAGATGTAATAGGCAGCTACTAGAATGTCTGTTAGCTTCTTATTTAAACTAATGATTGTAACACGTGTTGCAGACTTTATACAATGTAATTATAAACGTACACAGACATAAGCTACTTAAAATAAAGATTGTACTTAAGTGTACTTCTTGTGTATCTATACTGTACACCTTATCTATCTGCACCTTAGTTTGATTTAACCCATTAGTACACAGCTTAAATATATGTAATACCTTTTTAATTACACTCAAATTACAGAACATTACATAGGCATAATCTACTTAAAAGTGTTACAAGATTGAACTTAAGTGTAGTTCATGTGCATATATATTTTACATCTCATCCAGATGCACTATAGTTTAATTTAACCCACCAGTACACAATTAAAATACATGTAATACATTCTAAATTCAATACAATTACAAAATATTACACAGGCATACGCTACTTAGTGTACAAGTAGCTGTGTAACAGACTTGGTCTGTAACATTTGTGTAACAGTAGCTGCCTGTTACATCTACATAATTACAAACTGTAATTACAGGATGTACCATAACTTAGTTACATGATAAGTACATTTTGTTTCATGTAAGTACATCGGCCACTACTAAGCATGTAATAACCCTGTATTATGACACCTTAAAATAAACTGTTACCAAAAAGTGTTGTTACCAATGTCCTGTTACACAACCATTCTGAGTTGTTACATGTGTGTAGTTACAGAAATATTACAGCTGCATATACAATGTACCAATGTGTACATACACTGTGGGTCCATACATACACATCTAATTACTATGTAAGTACACACATCTTCATAGATAATTTTACTAGTAAAGTATTTTTGACACTAACGGTCCTCCATACATGCCCGGGTCAAAAAATCGTAAACAACTAAATGCTGTGAATTTTGAGGATCTTAAAGTATTTAAAGATTTTTGTCCCCCTACTAAAAACTATGCCTATTTTGTTATGTATCTCTTCCGGGCCAAAACAGACACAAATGTGTTATGAGGGTTAAAGCAAAGGCATGGAACGTGTCACAGATGTGTTGACAGCATCAAATACAAAGACGATTAAATGATCATGTGATGTTCTTGCAGCAGATGTCGCGCAGCCAGCAGATGGATGAGCTTCTAGATGTCCTCATCGAGAGCGGAGGTGAGTCTCTCCTCATCAGCTTTTAAAGTTTTGTCATTATTAACTCACCCTCATGTTGTTCCAAACCTACTTTCTTCTGTTGAACACAAAGGAAGATATTCTGAAGAATGTTACTAACCAAACAATAGCCATTGATGTCCATAGTATTTACTATGGAAGTCAATGGGCACCAGAAACTGTTTGGCTACCAACATTCTTCAAAATCTATTCTATAGATCAGGAACAATTTGATGGTGAATAAATGACAGAATTTTAATTTTTGGGTGAACTATCCCTTTAGCCCCTAAATGTAACGTTCACAGGGCTCCCCATTAAACACAGTAACACCCAGCTGTTATTGACTATTAAAGTCACTCTTTGTGCTGTCATTGTCTTGTTTTAAAGAAATGCCAGCTAACGCCAAAGAAGAGAGGTCTCCTGTAACCAAAGTTGTGCCTCACCTTACAGTTTCGCCCAAGTTCCACCGACACTACAGTCACATGTCGCCCTCCATGCTCGCGTACGATCACGCGACGGCTCACGGAGATGCTCATCTGGAGGCGCTGCTGAGCCCCATGAGCCGGACGCAAGGAGACGCGCCGCTCCTGAAGATCCCCAACGAGGACAGACGCTTGGAGGAGGCGGGCGACGGATTCAGCAGCCGAGACATGATGGACACGCCTGTATCGCCCACGGCCGGAAAGATCTCTGCGGTCGCCGCCGAGGGTCACAGCCTCGGAATGACCTTCGCGGAGTCACCGTGGGAGACGATGGAGTGGCTGGATCTGACTCTGCCCAGCTCCGCCAGCGCCTTCCACAACAGCCTGCCTCCGTCCGGCCCGAGCATCTTCAACGCAGAGTTCCTGGACGTGACCGACATCAGCCTGAACTCAGCCATGGACCTGCACCTGGAGCACTGGTGAGGAGAAACACCATGTCCACACCCAGACCTCCAGATCCAGCGTTTGATACTGTTTTATCACCTTCCATCAAAACTTGAATTGTTTTGACTGTGGATTCTGGCAAAGAATGTTCTGATTACTGGAAACAGAAAGGCGCTCCAAATGGAATTGGATTCAAACCGAGACGTCCGTACCAACCGTCTGTAAATATATGAAAGCAACTCAATACTTCTTTATTTTGTCTGCACATTTGTGGTGTGGAAAAAACACATATTAATGCATCACACTAGTATATCACGTGTACTCTCTTATGCTGTTGTAAATATGAATTCACTCTCGCACCTTGAGCTTACAGTAGATGTCACGCATTTTATGAGCATTTCATTCCTTCCTGTCATCGTCATGTCATTAATTTATTTTGAGAGCGCAAACCTTCAGTTTTTACATGTGATACGGAAGTCTGTTTCCATCATGGGATAAAAAAAAAAATAGCTCGCAGTTTTCAGGAAAAAAGTCTTATATTTCAAGATTTAATTTTTTCAAGATTTTTAATTGTTTCCACCACAGAATAAGTAAAAAATAGGTAATTGTGACAATTTATCTCAGTAGCAAATTTTTCTTGTAATTAAACTTATATCTTACAATTTTGTCTTTTCTTCATAATTCCATGTTTATATCTCACAATTCCCACTTTCTCTCAAAATTTCAAGTTTATTTTTGACAATTTCGACTTCATCACTCATAATTCCGAGATTATATCTGTCAATTCTGAGTTTATATCTTGCACTTCCACATTTGTATCTTGCAATTCCAATGTTGACTTTCATCAACAATTCTAGGTTTAAATTGTGCAATGTGGTCTTTATCAATTCTGACTTTCTATCTCATAATTCTTAGATGGAAAAGTCCAAACTGTGAGATAAGATGTTGCAATTATCTTTTTATTTTGTAGAAACTAGCTTCCATAATGTTAATGCTCAAGCCTCATGTGAAAGTGAAAATCACTAAATCTCGGGGGAACTGAGCTTTATTTTAGCACAATCAAGTCAACATCTCTGGATAAAAGATCCAAGCAGATGAAAAAAAAAAAGTGTTTCATATTTTGCTCATTTCTTTCCCTGAAGTCTGTTTTGCATTCTCGATTATTAGTACAGCCACTTCTGTTATTTTGAACATTCATTAGCTCTTTTTTCTTACTTTTTTAAATTAGTTGTTTTTATTATTTTTGGATCTTACTCTTCTGATGTATTTATTTCAACCTTTTTTTTTTCATTGGCATATTTATATATATTTATAAGACATTCCTTTTCATTAAAAACAACAGTTAGAGTAAACATACTCCGTTAAAAGAGTGATTAAAACAATGAGGACACAAGAGTGAAAAATCATGTTTACCATAGTGGTGACATTTTCTGACAAACAAACAGTAGTAGTCCCTGTTTCTCATTGAAACCTCACTAAGTCCAATAAATCACATTGTATGAATCTTAAATGACAATCAAAAGGTTCTGAGTCAAAAGCAATACATCACTGATTGTGATGGCCATTGTTTACCAGCACTTGTGAAGAATAAATTCTAATATATAGATTATATAAGTTCGACTGTGAAACTGTACTGTGGCAAATATTTGGGACCTGATTTTTTTTTTCTTTTGTTTCTTAGAACTTTGTAAACAAAATCTTTAGGTTTTAGATTTTGATACTGGTCACTGATTTAGCAGAGCATTTTTTAACAAATAATAATCAGCTCACCAAAAGCTTAAACTGTGAATAGAATTTTTTTTTTTTTTTCATGAAATGTTTTTGTTATTTACAAATTTTTTAAATCATGTTTTGTGCCACCAAATGCTTTTGTACAGATCTTTAAAAATCTCTTTATCGTGCCTTTTCTAGAGCCGTGAGGCCTTACGATACAAATGAACTCGAGTCATGATTCAGACAATCCCATTTTATATAAATACATTTTTGTAAGAAATAACCCTGGGTTGTAGTTCAGTGAATAAGCATCAAGGGCATTACAGACAGAGAGCGAGCTCTGTTTTATATTCAAGACTCAGTATTAAACACAGTAGAGCACTAGAGACTCTATTTTTACACATGAAATAGTTTCATACAGTATTTTAATACGACCAGCTAAGAAATTAGGTCTATAACCAAGATGAATTGTGTGTAAAGTTTTATGTTGTGTAAAGAATGTCACATAATCCTGTAGATTTTATTTTTCTATGTTTGATATCAGCCAATGAATGGAGCAGCCCAGTCAAAGTGACTTTGCAATCTTGTATTTTTTTTTTGTTCCCTTTATATAGTTTGTTTCTTCTCTATTGTAAGCTGTGGTTCCTCTGATGGCAGAAAGCGTCTGTGCTGCACAAATGTTCACCATTACTCTTCACCTCTGTGGAAAACTGAGGATTTGTCTTATTTTTTTGTTCTTATGATTCTCCTGGAGGA
The DNA here is from genome assembly GCA_032357425.1 of Enteromius argenteus. Taxonomy (NCBI): domain Eukaryota; kingdom Metazoa; phylum Chordata; class Actinopteri; order Cypriniformes; family Cyprinidae; genus Enteromius; species Enteromius argenteus. Next base: position 847,196 of record JAUCMR010000034.1, on the reverse strand, counting down.
AATATATACGTATGACAGAAAGCTTTTGTATTGCTTGGCCACTGAACAACGTTACCATATAAACTGTCCCAGTATTTGTCTCCACCGCTGTATTACTGTACCAGAGTTCAATAAACAAGCATAAAACAAACAAACCGACTCCATCAGTACTGATGACCAACAAAACCTTTTTGAGCTTAATAATGATTATTTATAGTTTCAGACTGTGTGCACTGTAGTAAGTGATTTTTCAAAGATTATCAGTTAAGTTCTAGAAGAAAATGCAGTCCCACTTTATATTAAGTGGCCTTACTATTATGTACTTGCATTTAAATGAATTATTTGGTACAATGCACTTATTGTGTACGCTTTTACCCATACCTGTCTCTAACCCTTACCCGTATCTCACCTCAATATCAGTGTTTTGCAATGCAATATGAGCACAATAAGTACATTGTAATTACATCAAAAAATAAGTACAGAGTAGTTAATGCCACCTGAAATATAGTGTGATCAAAAATGCAATATCAATCTTTTGGCTTTTCACATTAAATTCAACGTTTCTTTGTAATTGTGAAAAGTACTATCAATTTCTGAGATTCTAACACCATTTCTTTTTCGGTGTAGGTATTTCAAATGCATGACTGGTTGAAGGTTGCGCAATGGTGTTGAATGAATGCGAGACAGTGAATGGCTGAGTATTGGTTTTATTCTAGCATTGAGCCCATCGTGTGTTCAGATCTAACAGAGCAGAATGGCAATAAACCACTGACCCGCAGGCAAACACGCTCATCATATTCATACCGCCAGCCGATGTACTTGTTAACTGTGACGTGTATAAGACAAAAATCTGTCAGAGGTTAATATATATACCCAAACCTGAACATATAGTACGCTGTATCCCTGCACATTTCCTTTTACAATTTTTACAGATTTCTCACCGTACACGTAAAATATTTTCACAGTGATTTTTTTTTTCTGTACATAGTTTCCTCTCTTGATACAATATAATAATACATATCGCCCTTAAAATTATTTCAGCCCACTTCCGTGATGTGCCACTACTATGTCTTAAACTGCAATAGAGGAGATTTTGGAAACTGGAAAGTGGATTTTTTTGACGGTAACGGACATCAGTTTCCATCATCAAAAAAATGAAACTTTCTGTACGCTATCCGGCACCGTATTATTACACCGATATTTGATGAACGCTGTACATCTTTTAAAATATGAATGGCCTATGAATGGATTATCAACCATATCCCACACGAACCAACCAAACTCGTGCCAGATCCTCTATAAACATGCTAAAAGTGAGCTTGTGGGAAATCTGACTTGACGACGTGGAGTCTGTATAAATACACATTTAGTGACGAGCAGCGCCTGCATTCAGACACCAGACTGGATTCTCTTTGATAAAGTGAAAACCGTTTGGATCATCGTGACATTATATTGCATACTGAGCGAGTAAAGCTACTTTAACACACGTCATTGATGCAGAACAACACCTTTGCATACCGTTTCATTAAATAAAGAGAGAGTGACGTGATGTGTCTGTACACGTATGAAGAAAAACACCAGCACGGATGCTTTTTCCTCCTCTTACGATTCATTTTGGTAAGCACATCAACTTATCTGATGGTCTTTGTCTTAAATGAGCAAATTCAAGTTTTGCTTATTTATATTTCGAAATGATTCCCCACACACACATATACACATACATACGAATGTAGCATGATGCAATGAACTCAGAAGGTCGTTTGAAGCTTGGTTACACACCGTGATTTAAATGGCTTTTAAATGAGAGACGATTCTTATTGCACAAGATGTTTTTTTGGGGGGGAAGTATTTCTCTTCGAACGCAATCATGTGTTCACGCTGAAGTGAAGGTACAATTGCGATGTCTAGCAGAAATACTCAGACCCTTAACCAGGACTTGCATTTCACAAACGAGGACAAATCCTACTCCCAACGTTTGTCCTGCGACTGCGTACAGAAGCGAAGCCACATTACGGCGCAAAAAGTGGCACAAGCGTTTTAATGTGGCACTTTGAAATAGAGTTTCACGTCAAACGTTGAGAGTAGGATGTGCTGCGATAAATGCAGTGAAATGAGAACTGGTAAAGGGTCGTGTGTTTCGTGAGAGGCGCTGTATGTACACCAAATGGTGGCCGGACCGTCTTTTGTTCCCAACAGGCCGCTCACCATCAGTCGACATACATGGGCGAGCCGGGAGATGCCGGCATTTGATCCAGAATCCTACACACGTAACTGGCCACGTCCACGATCCGCTCCTCGTACATCAGGATGAACGGATGCTTCTGCAGGAACAGCACAAATACAGCACCATTACAGCAACATAAACACACGGCATGAAGCAAGATACACATCGTTATTTTCATGCTATAGTGAATAACTAATAAATGGCTCATATTACAATGCTACACTATTTTGTCAAGTCACCTTAATTTCTCTAGTGCTTTATACAATAACGTTTTCAATAAAGAAATGGATAAACCGGAAAATAAGTGATAATCTTGCAAAATTTAATTCATAAAAATATCTATTAATATTAATGCTATGTGTTTTATTATTTTCTAAGATTATTATAATTATTTGTAAAAGTAATAGCATGAAAAGATAATAATAATAATAATAATAAAAACATGATGTGTTGTTTTTTAAACATTTGTACTTTAAGATGTATTGTTTTTTATTATATACTAAATATTATTATTGGGTGGTATGTATAATAATAATAATATTATAATTATGTCATCATTACATTTTCAGACTGACAGAATGAAAAAAAGTTTTAGTTTAAGATTTACTTTTATCAGTGTTTTTTTTCTTAAGATGAATTTTATGCAAGCAGCAAACTAGTATATACACGTATAATGAAACATCCAATATAACTGATATCAATCAATAAATTAAAACTTTACTACTGACCAATAACCAATATGTTAGTGGTCCAATATTGCATCTCTAAAAATTAAGGTCAATTAAAAACATGAAAATGTAACTGTACAAGATATAGGTCGATTTTTCAATACAATTTTTTTTAAGTAAAATCAGTAAGATCAAAAGCAAACAAAGAAACAAACACAAATATACTAATACTAATAATAAATGTTAAGTGTATAATCATGTAAAATATATTGTAATACGTTTTGAAAGCATTACTGAAACAATACCATTATAATTTTTTAGTTATTAAAACAACTATATATTATGTTTTATACACTAAATATCTAACATTTAATTTAATTATCTAACACCGCATCCTAAAATTTAGTCAGACGTGAATTTTGAATTAAACTCTTTTCAATAAAAATCAATAAGTTCAAAGGCTATAGTTCAAACAAACAGAGATTTGACGTACCAGCAGTTCTCTGTACTTTGGCCTTTTTGACTCGTCCTTTGTAAGGCTAGAACACACATGATCAAACAAACACACATCACATGACCGCTTAGCAAAGACTCAAAGCACTGGAAAACTGCCCAGCCACATGTGAACGCACCATAGATTGACAAACTGGATGAATTTGGGTGAAAACTGTCTCTCCTCGGAGTTGCTGAGCTGCGGCGGGTCTCCCTTGACTACCTGCGTCAGCTGATCAAACACGCTGTTCCATTTGGGGTACGGGAAGCGTCCCGTTGCCAGCTCATACTGCATCACAAACACAAATGCAGCTGGTCAAAATCTGGTCCTTTAGTACCATAGCCGCTGAATTTATAGGTTAATTAGGTGCAATTATGAAAAAAGTGTGTTAAAATAATTACATTGATTTATTGATAAACACGATTTAGGAAGACTGAGCCTAAAATGCAAGATATTAGCATTATCATATGATATAGTTTAGCAATATCACACCAGCAAGAGTGCTGTTTCTCCCCAATGTGATATTGATTTATAAAACAGTTCAATAAACAAACCAAGCCATAGCCAACTTGTGCATCTTAAAGTGACACACAGAATTAAATCCAAAGTTTTGAACACACTGAGTGAGTTTATGATTCAGTCAGTGAGTGACTTAACGCCACCTACTGGTGCTTCGGTGTAGTTTCAAAATATGATAGATAGATAGATATATATATACATACATACACACATCTTAATTTCAGTAATCATTAAAAAAGCATTAATACCCATTTATTATCATTATGTTACAAAATATTTCTGTCTAAAGCTGCTTCTTTTGTAATGTCTATGTAATGCTTTTCACCTTAAACACAGTAATGACTTGAAATTATTCCTGTGGGGTAATTTCTCAGCCCATAGTTATGTGGAATTCATTTTCAATGAATTCGATTAATTATTCATTTTAATCACATGTATGTATGTGAGGGAGAAGAAGAGAGAATGGCTAGAAACAAACCAGCGTGATTCCCAAACTCCACACATCCGAACGGACGTCATAGCCCTGTCTGGAGGCGCTGGGGTCGATCCGTTCAGGCTACAAAAACACAATAACATCATCACGTTTTAAGCGCACATCGTGTTTATTACAGGAGCAGAATATGATGCTCACAGCCATGTAGGGTCTACAGCCAGCATCTCTGGTCTTGGCGATGGAGTCGACCAGCTGCCCGCTGATGCCAAAATCACACAGCTTAATGTTGCCGTTTCTATCCAGGAGAATGTTGGAGGGTTTGATGTCTGAAAAACACGGTATAAGAACAATTCAAGCATTCACTTCAGATAATGACACTGAGGCTCAGAAAACTCGCTGCAAAAACTGTATTCAAAAAGCTACAATTGATTTAATGGCATAATTGCTTCATCCAGCTGTAAATGTGTTGATGCTTGGCCACTCACCTCTGTGGATTATTTTCAAGTTTTCTTTCAAATGATTCAGTGCTTTCACAGTCTACAAAAAGATTAAATAAAAAAAGTGAATGTGACTACAACAACATGAATAACTGAAATGTTACAATTAATTATACTAATAATACTATGCTTTAATAGTATTTATTATTATTAAATGCTATTATAACAAAATATTAGTATAATGATTTATTATAATCATTACTTTAATAATAATAATAATTATTATAATTATTGTTTAACATTATTAAAAGCACATTATATACTGCTATAATAAAAGTATTATTGTTACTATCATTAACGTATTATGTTTCATTAGTTATAAAATAAACTGTAGTTATTACTTATAATAATAGTATGTATTATATATACTATATGTCCTATTTCACTAATTGTATTAAAACTAAATATCATTGTAAAAATTACAATAATAAGTATTGCGTTTCATAAAGGAAATAACCATTTTGTTCTAATAATGAATATGATTTTAATAATTATATCTAACAATACTAATAATAAAATTGATTGTTGTTGTTATTACTACCAATTTCTAGATTTTTTGATATTTTGTTATAAATGATCATTAAAATAATGTATTAATTTCCATTAATTTTACTATAACAATTATTATTATTATCATCACTAATGTAATAAACTTTTTTGATTAGAATTTTTTTATAATCCTACTAAAAATACTAATATGAATGAATTGTTTTACACATTATAAGAAAATTACTATTATTATTACTGCAATACATACGTTTTTGTTAATATATGAGATAAGTGACTTACTGCTAATGTAATTTTGCCTAATATTTCTTCTGGAATCACATCATCTAATGCACAATATACATATTTGTAGAATTTGTCGAGGGAGGTAGACATTAGTTCCATACATATCCAGCAGTCGCCCTGAAGATAGACACAAACGCAGTCCTGTTAGCAAACAGCAAACATTTGAATACTGAGAAGAGTGTGTTTGTGGCACCTCTCTGAACAGGGCTCCGTAGAACTGGACGATATACGGGCAGTCGCTGCTCCTCATCACTACATCTAAATCCATCAGAAGCTGTTTCTGCTCCTTCTCATCCACCGTGGAGCGAATCCGCTGCAGTGAAGACGACAAGACTGAGGTCAGATTCATCACAAACGGCTGGGAGATCAAACAGAGCCGACGCTCCTCAGAAATCCTCGTCATGTGTTTCTTACGAAACAATTCTCAAATTATTCATGAAAACCACATTCAGTTTGTCCTGAATTCTATTGGTTTATTTTCCCTAATAGTCCAAATTAGGTTTGACAGTCTCAATCCCCCCGCTGCAGTGACACGTGTCTGACTCTAGGTGGCGCATTCACATGTTTGATAACATCATGACAACCACATGGACTGCACTCAAAATCATTTTCCTCTTAGTTCTATTAAATCCGTTGGTCAGGGATTTTTCTATACAGTGTATTATTGCTGTCCACTTTTTTCAGTGACATTGGTTCCTGAAGTATTTTTTTTCTATTTGTCTGTTCTCATAGGGTTTTTAAAAACATCTTTATTAAAGCATTAAAAGCCATAAACCAAGCCAACCGGCTATGAAGAGGATCACAACATTTCTGACTTTGATTTAAAACAAGAAAATTATTAAAAATCTGAAAATAAGACAAAGATACAAGTCTGGGAACTACAATCCCATGAAGCATTGCAAATGACAATTTTTTAAAAATGATGATTACTATTCATTTAAAAATGATTTTACATATATAGTTGAAACTACAGTATTTTTTTTAAGAATTATTTTTCAATATGCATATGTACACAAATATTTCATTATTATCATATTATAGAAAAAATGAATTTAGGGTAAAAATGGGGCCAAATGCACCCCAGGGTAAAAGGCACCACAGTTTTAAATAACGAAAGAATATGTTATGAATGTTTAGAATAAAACTATTGATATTTAAAAACATGATATTAATCGCATCATATAATAAAATATCATCAGTTCTGCAAATATATATTCCAGTATTATTGGATCTCCTTCAGTACTTTCAGAATCTTAACTTATTCAAATTATTTTGTTTCTAACATATTTTAATGACAGTACATTTATTGAAAATACTTATTCTTTTACTTTTTCATTTTTTGGGGGGGGGGGGCTTTTAGGTGGAAACCTGGGTAATGTAGTTTTTCACCATGAATTCTGCTACTGAACAATTATTTAAAACAGAAGCTGACAAAGTTCAAACGAAATGATACACAATTGATTAACGTTATCTTGGCGCTCACAACACATCTGACATTAATTGTTTTGTCAGTTATTGCTAACAAATAGTTTTATTTATTTTCCCTATGGAGAAAATTTCTATTTCGGTTTTCTAATATCTATAACTGTTGTGCTCCATTTCTGTATCTATGAGAATTTCTACAGTTGTATTTAATTTTGTTAAAAAAATAAATAAATAAAAAATTATATATATATAACACCAGTCCTTTCTCCTGGATGAGTCTGATATTTTAAGAGCGGATTGTAAAGCACATATAATGTGAATCACCTTGACAGCCATGATCTGTCCACTGGGTTTGTGCACCATATTGTTGACGGATCCGTACGCTCCTCTCCCGATCTCCCCCAGGTCCTTGAGGTCCTCTGCCGTGAAGTCACAATGTTGCTCTGGAGAAATCTTTAGCTTCCCTGAGGACTCGATGCTGTGCGTCCGCAGCCGCTCTCTGTAACACACAGAATCAACAGCGCAAACTCATGAAACTGCCTCACCAAACAGAACTGCAGAAACCATGACTGTTGCCAAACAGGTTTCCCAAACTCTGCCCATCTGTAATTGGTCGGTAAAACAGATTGCCCCGCCCACAAACTCATGCCATTGGCTGACTGGAGTGTCAGGATACAAACAGCAGTGTTTGAGCCAGTTAATTACTATTTTCTCAGCATATTCTACATAAAAGACACATGTGACCTTTAACAAACATCAGCAGTGAATGAACTCTCACATGTGTGGATTCTGGAACGGAGGGTTAGCTGTCGTGATGGGGAGCCGTGTGGTCGGTTTGACTGGCGGGTTCGCAAAGTTTAACTTAAGTGCTTTGCGTTTGCCTGTAAAAGAAAAAAAAAACCCTGTTAACTTCAGACTGCTTTGCTAAGTGTAATGGAAACCTTTTTTATTTCTTGTATTTAAAAACAACAGCTAATTTAACTGAAAGCATGCAGAAAGAAAGAAATATGGAAATAACTGAGAATCAAAACATGAGAAATATGATTCCAGAAAACAGCTCAAACTGTGTGGCTCGGTCAAGTGAAGTTTCTTTATCTTCTGCTCAAGAACTAGTTATGATTACTTCAAAAAAATGTCTAAATTATTTAAGATATTTAATTCATGTGTGGTTCATTTTGGTTTTAAATTGCATCTACAGCAGAAATCCCACTGTATTTTCTGGAGAGAAGTGAAGCAAACTATTATAACAGCACAGAAAACCAGCTTACTTTGGGTTACTCCAGACAGATTGATCTGAAATCCTAAAGAAAAAAAAAACAAATGTTGAAAATCCATGCAAATGATGATAAACGTATGGATGCTTATTTACATCATGGAATAAATTAATGAAAAAGGTAATTGTGACTTTTAATCTCATAGTTATAACTTTTTCTCATAGTTCAGACAAATATATAAACAATTTCACTGTGTGGAAAAGCAAAAAGAATCCAGACTGGGACATATAAATGTAAAAAAAAAAAAAAAAAAGTTTTATTGATTTATTTTTTCATGGTGAAAACAAATATATTTGTTATATCAAATTATCAGAAATTTTACATACAAGTCACAGTGACCTCTTTGATTCCGGGGTGGAAACAAGCTTCTGTATAAACTGAACTGACGATGGTGTAAATAAGCGTGACGTGTATTTGAACTGCTTTACCTGTTTCATTCTGACACCTCCAGCATGTGCTGGAATCTGAACGAGGAGGAGAAATCATTCATTTACTAATAACACAAACAATCAGACCACAGTCAGACTGAATCGTATAACAAAAGCCATAAAAATTGTTAGTGTTAACTGAAATAAAAGAAAATATAAGAGCAAATATAAAATACAAAAAAAAATTTCTTCGACATTTAAAAAAAACAACAAAAACTAATAATAAAAGTGAAAAATAAATTAAATTAACTCAAAAGTAGAAAATATAAACATTAAAACTCTAACTCAATTATTTACATTTTTTTACTTTCAGCTAGTTGCCAATGCAACATTTCTCATTTTTACTTCGTTTATCATAATGTACTAAAAAAACTAAAGTGAAACTAATATATCTATTTGATATATTTTTAAAATATGTGTTTAAAACATAAAACTAAAACTATAGCAGCATTATAATTAGGCCTAACTAAAACTATAAAAAAGTTAATTGAAATAAAATAAATGTTAACTAAAATAAAATATGAAAAACTAAATCTAACAAAAATAAGAAACTCAAATTACTAAAACTTTAACTAAAATTAACATTTAAGCAAAAAATAAAACTCTATATATATATATATATATATATATATATATATATGCTTAATAATATAATATATATTTATGTATATTTACACAAGTAGCTTTATTTATTTTTTGCTTAATAATATAATTATATATATATATAAAAGTAGTTTTATTTATTTATTTATTTATTTTTTGCTTAAATGTTAAACTGCACTGCACTGTTTTTCAACACTTAACCTACAACAAAATGTCCACAACTCAAAATTGATATTATGAATGGCGATAAATCAGAATCAGCACTGTCTATAAAACATCAGTATGATGAATAATTCTGTTACAGCGGTGCTAAACAGCAAGAGTAATGCAGACTAGAGAACACTAGTGAGCTATCCTTATACACATAGCAGCTTCGGCCGTCAGAGCAGCACATTTAGCATCGATATGATGCCTAGAAAGGCTGCATGAGCCACTGCACAGGCCTACAGCCTCAGCACAACAATCCAGCTCAAAAAGCAGCAGTGCAAACTCACGCAGACGCCTCCGGGAGACATTATCATGGAGCTTCGCGTTCATGTGACACTGTAAACACTGGAGCGCGCGGCCTAAACGCGTTCCGCTGCGTTCGCGTCGCATCACTGAATAACGGCTCGTTAGTGGCTTCACGCTGTGTTTGTGTCTCTTACCCTGCATGTTGCTCATTGTCGTTAAGTGTTGCGTGTGTAAGGCGGATCCCGCAGCGCTAGTTGGTGAATTGGTGCTGGGACTGGGAGTCGCCATTGTGGATCTGTTTGACTCCAGCAGCGGCTGCACTGCAGTGAGGCAGATTGACCCTTCGGAGACTGGATTCACGATGGACACTCAACACACGCGACTACTGCAGCGAACCGACAGGCTTTGTGCACCCCATTCGGTTAGGTTTAGAAGCGAGGGGGTTAAACGGTCGCAAGGCGGGACAGGACAGCCAGCTTCGGTTAGCAGTACGGCGCCCCAGACTCTCTCTGCTGCTGCTGAGCGCCAGCGCTGGCTCTGCGGTTGCCAGGTGCACGCAAACTCCCCGCTCAAGGGGATTAATGAATCAAGGGTCAGCCAAAAATCGCGAAATGAAATGTGCATCTGTGTAGAAAAAAAGAAAGAAGACATATTACTTAAAAATTAGACTTTAAAATATTTCTGTATACAGTGTAACATCTGTTTTGTTCATTGCATGTTTTATTATTGCACACTGTATGCAAATTTCTTGGTCTGTTGATACGTGGATATAAAATTATATTCTAAAAGATTCATTTTATTCTATACATTCAGTATGTGTATAATGAAATGTAATTGTATATAGTTATAGCCTAAATTTAGTTTTAATTGTAGCCTACATGAAATATAAAATTGACACTTCATATTTTATTACTAAACATTGCTATTATTCCCGTATCTTTCTTTTTTTTCTGTTGCTACATAAATATAAAATCAGATTTCGAAAAAGTAGCCTATACATATACTGTGTGTGAGTGCATAATTGTATCTCTCTTCACATAGCCTATATACTAAGCTATGTAAATGTATTCATTGATAGATTCATCTGTCGTGTTCATGTTTGTTATCGCTTGTTTCTAATATTAAAGGGCATGTTCACAGGTTCTCAACCAGCTTTATATCGTTAGTGTAGGCATAAGTAAACGAACACTGTGTATATTATTTTTACGTGTCGCTTGCACCAAGATATTCCCGTTTATATGTCGGCAAACGTCTGTCGGATGACATAAAAAGTGTCACTTTTGACAGCTTTAGGACTTTTGTAGCTAAAAAACTACAGATCGTACTACTTCCGCATTTTTGCATCCCTCTCCCGGAAAATCTGATCGAGCCCAGAAAAAAAAAGATGTCTTGCTACATCTTATCAGCAATGATGTAACCTTATTAAGGGTTTGTTGTGCATATGATTTGTTCATTTTGTTGTGTTATTCCTAAATGAACATATTTTAGGGTTTATAAAAATCAGATTTAACACTTAATGGAAGCAGAAATCCAGAGGATCATACAGAAGGGTGTTTGTTTATTATTTTCCATTCCATCATTCATTGACAATATCTTCTCTCGTGTCAGTTCATAAATTCTTTCCACTCATGGATACTTGAGAACCACGTCTGATATCCTTCCGTTGCCCTTCAGCACCATCTGGTCCTCATAGACATAAACAGTCCCGAAGGCATTACTGTCTGGACGTGTTTCAATCACCCCCTCCAGCGTGATGTGGTGAACGCCAGACTCATCCATGAAATATCCACCATCATGATCGTGTCCTGCCATGAAGCAAACTACGCTCTTATGAGAGCGCAGCACGGACTGCATAGCATCGTAGTTCCACGCCAGACAGATGGGGTCTGCTGCATACGGGTGAACGGGAAGATGACCTACACAAGTACACAAAATATACAGCGATTGTCAAAACTTTGGAAACATTATGAATTTGAAGTCTCTTCTGCTCATTTATTTACTCAAAGATACAGGAAAAATGATAAAATGCTATTGCAATTTGAAAAATAACTTGTGAATCTACTGTAATATGTAATTTATTCCTGAGATCAAAGCTAAATTTTCATTTGCTGTTTCAGATTTTTGTGGAAACCATTATAAATTATCACTCAAAAGAAAGACTGCTTTTATTCATCAGGGGACACATTAAACTGACAAAAGGTGACAGTAAAGGCATTTGTAACGTTACAAAAGATTTTTTATTTAAATGCCATTTTTTTTACTTTTTATTCTGAGAAATTTAAGTCACAAAAATGTATCGCAGTTTCCACACTGGAGACTAGTAATGATGCTGAAAATTCAGCTTTGATCACAGGAATAAATTACATTTTACAATATTTTCACATAGAAACATCTATTTTAAAATTGCAATAATATTTCACAATTTTAATTATTTTTGTCAAATAAATGTAGCCTTGCTGAGCAGACTTCATTAGCAGCATTAAATAAGGTTTTGTAAAGACCAGAAAAGACCAAGCAGCACATATACTTACTAAAGACAGTTACTCTCTCCAGTTTCTGGTCAGCAAGAGTTAAGACTTCGTCAAGCCACAGCAGCTGCTCTTGACTGAATCCACCATTAAATTTCACAAACCTTTGCTCCAAGCCATAACATACTGTAAGACAGCACAAAAACAAGCTTTATCCAATTTGTGTTTTAATTCACCCCCAGCAGTGAAATATATCACCATGACTAATTACATGAAATAAACATGATAAACGCATGTATTTTCTGTAAAATGAACATGTATGATTCTTCATAATGCACTAATGTATTTCTCATGTCATGTCTTCAGACACATTTGCTCACATCACTTGGATGCTCTGCAGTGAACGGGTGCCATCAGACTGAGAGTCCAAACAGCTGATAAAAACCATGTTTTGTGAAGCCAAAATAATATAATAGCTATACAAGTCCAAAATCCATAATGATGCCAAACTAACACTTATCAGCTGTTTGGACTTTCATTCTGACGGCACCCATTCACTGCAGAGGATCCATTGATGAGCAGATGTCGGAATGCTACATTTTTCCAAATTTGATAAAGAAAAAACCTAATCTACATCTTGAATGGCCTGAGGATAAGCACATATTCAACAAATGTTATTTTTTTTGATAAATTAAGTTTGTGATTGTATTACATTTATCTGTTTTTTTTATTTTATTTTTTATTGTCCAAATTGTATTTATACTCTCCAATAAAATCTATTTTGACTTATATAACAAACCCTACCTTTTCATAAGTTGCTGTTGCATTCTTTTTTTTTCTATAGCCTATAAATCAATCTGAAATGGTCTAGCATATGCTTCAGCTGCAGCCTACATTTTTCCATATTTCTAGTCTTATTAGCTAAATATAACTCATTTACATTTTAATTGTTCCAATTTTATTATTATTTCAGGCTACTATTATTTTATTCATTTATTTTCAGTTACACTTCATTTTGATAGTCCACTCAAGACATTCTACTAACTATAAGTAACTCGTTAACTAATTCTCATCAATTTGCAACTTCATGTCTACTAACTCTCAGAATAGACTGTTAGGGTAGGTTTAGGGTTAGTAAAATAAGTTGAGATATAGTTGCAAGGTTTCTGAGAGTATGTTGTATGATCAAAATAAAGTGTTAGGAGATATTAAGCAGACAGTCCACTAATACTCTAATGACTGCTAGTTGACATGTAGTTGCAAAGTTACTTACTGCTAGTAGAATGTCTAAAGTGGACTATCGAAATAAAATGTTACCTTACTTTTTAACTTTATTCTGTTAAGCACTAGTTAACACATCAGTATTATCTGGCACAGGTTTGGCTGCAGCACCTGGAGGCTGGTTGAGATCAGTGTTGCTGTTGTGTTCCTGCAGGAGTTTCATTGATCGTTGGTGTTTCTCGCTGCTCTCGTCTCTCCCGATCATGCTGATGTCATACGCGTCCAGCAGCACGAACCGAAACCCAGGGGCAGGGCTGAACTCATATGCGTAAATGTCGTCTGCTAGTAGGTCACTTCGGGCTTTCGCCGCGCTGTTGAGAGGGGAAGCGAGTAGAGTTTCCCTGCAGAAGTTGTAAAACTCGTGATTGCCCCACACATGATGCACTTCTGCCGAGCTTTTGTCAAACTCCCCGATTACTGTGTCTAGAGCCTGTTCCGAAGCACTTCGGCTCTTATTAAACCCATCAATGATGTCTCCCAGCTGAAGGACGCACCTGACGCCCTGCTCTTCCCAGCAGCGCATCGCGATACGCAGCAGCTGGAGGCTGTTCCTGTAGAAGCGTTTGCGCGTTCTCAGATAATTCAGGCCATCATCTATATCTGCGTACTGTATGTCCGCGATGATCCCGAACGCGAACACCGGCGGTGCACGATCCTCCATCGCTGTTCTCCTGTATAAATATATAGATGAAGTTTTTATTTCATTCTTTTAAACAATTAACATAGAAAGTCAATTATCAGTTAGCTAAAGGCAGTATTTGTTGTATTAACTCAAATTGTAGGAAAGAATAGGCTACAATGATAAAAAAGAAAAGCCCAACGTGGGGGAAAACCTCTGTATGATTTTATTTATTTATTTGCTTTGTTATTTCCTGTGTCTTTTAAGTAGCTATAGTGACCTTGGCTATTTCTATTTTAAAAGAAGTAAAATTTTGCAGGAAAAATCCTATTAGCAATCTTGAACTATAAGTCCCCAATTTTAACAATAAAAATTAGTCTGCAGATTTTAAAAGTCTCGTTCTAGTTCACATCTTGAAACTGATCTCCAAAAGCCTATATAGCTAAAGGAACAGTGGATAAATATAGAGAGATTTCTTAGATAATTATTATTACAAATCTTTTAAATGTACATCTCCCAACTTAAGACTGAAATCTATAAGTTGTTGGGTTTTTTGTTTGTATGTTTTTTTTTATTATTTTTTTTTATCTTAATACTTTCTAGCAATTTAATAAGTTCTGAGGAAATTAATTACAGTCATGTACTCTTTGACAGATACATAAAATTAAAGTTTTTCCTAAAAATGCAGAATAAGAATATAGGCCTACACTTAATCTAATACTATATTTAAAATTTAATGGATACAAAATGATATTATGATGATTATTATTAATTTGAAAAACGTATTTGTGGTATTAATTAATTTAAAGTAATTTTAATACTAACCATCCTCCCATAAAACTGTCAAATGTTCATAAACATATTATCATGGATGGTTATTTACAAACAAACACAATAATGTCATCACAATATCACAAAAATGTCAATAATAAAATAAAAATATTTTTTTTATCTTGGATTAGAAATATTATTATTATTATTATTATTATTATTATTATTATTATTTTAATTTTAACTTTTATACAAATATGGTCATTCGCACCTTGGTTAATTGAATTACTTTTTTTTATCTATCTCATTAATGATATGTTTTAAAACATCTATGGTCATCTCTGTGCATAGATAAGCCTTCAGATTTTTCATACATTCAAGAACAAGTCTCTCATTAACCAGCTATTATTTTTTTATTTTATTTTTTTCATAAAGAGGAATAATTAAAGTTTATTCTTTCTTTTTGTTCTTTACATATCTTAATTCCTAAATAAGAAGTTTTTCTTTTAGTCTGCATTTAACTTTCAACTACATTATACCTACTTTCATGACTAATACAATATAATAAATGGAATACTGGATCTCCTTGTTTTTTTACACTAAATCCTTGAGTGGTCCCAAAGTGTAGTTAAACAGAATTATTTCATTTTTGGATAAAGTTCGTGCTGCACGAATACATTTGTTGCAAAATCAAAAAGCGTTGTTAAACATCCAAGCAATGTTGTTTGGGTATTTTCCGAGCGAGATTAGGCAACATTTTTCTTGTATCATTACATTTAGTGGCTGTCAGCATCCCGCCATATTGGAATGGTCAAAGCCGGTCAACACTTCAGAGCAAGTGTCCTGTGTGTTTGTAACCCTAGTAATACGCGTGTATTAACATCTATGTCTGCAATAGACCTCAGAACACATTACAACACTATGACGTCGATAGTTAACACGACATTTAAAAGATACTATAGTTTAAAACCTGTACACTGAGTTAATACACATATTAAACAACAGTAACACACACATTCTTACCTGTGAAAGTCTATCTAGTTTCTACAGGAAGTTACCCTTCATCGGCTTTCACATCCAGACACGGCGCAACATTGTATCATCTTGAAACTCATTGATTTTTATTTTGAGTGACGACATTTCGAACGTTCCACAAAAGTGGACGCGTCGATTCTGTGGAGCAGTCCAATGCTTCTGGACCGTTTGTGCGTAGTTCCGCTGAATAAATGTATAATTAGTTTACTAGAAATCCTGGACATACATTTTAACCACCGTAACCTATATATAGTGAGAGTTTGACAAGATGTAATCATAACTAGCGCGTGAAAGCGAAAGCTGTCAGTTGACAGATCGTGGACCGTACCAAGTCGCGTTTGCGGGGGTGTTTAAACAAATACTGTAATCCACAAACTGCGCTTAACACCTCACAATACTATGGAAGAACACGGAATAAAAGAAAACCATTTTTTTTTTTTTATTCTGTGGCCGAGAAGGGCACTTATACATTACAATATGTAAAGACGTATTTATCTGACCGCGAGATGGAGACAACAGACAACCGAGACCAAGCTGGAAAAATGATTAATATATTTCCATTCGGTGTCTGTAGCTCCTCTTGTTATTTACATCATTTGGAGTTTTTTAACAGATAACTCAATATGCATTTCAGGAGCGGGAAAGTACCTTTTGCTTCTCTATGCCACACAAAACCGTGAAAATCCATGACACACATCACAAAGACTTTATAGAAACCGTGCTTCATTTACATGGACAAAATTGACTGTAACAGTGAAGAAAGAAAAATAGGCCCCCTTATAAAATATTATATTTAAAGTAAGCCATAGTCTATTAATAGCTAATAAGACTAGAAAAGCAAATGGCTACTGTTATATGCAAAACATTTGTCAACACTTTAAAACTTGCAATTAATTTATATTAAAATTAACGCTGAATAACCTATTTGAATGGTTTATAATTTAATATTTTATAAATACGCCTATTTGTCTTCCCTCACTGTTAAAGTAATCGTTAATGAATCGTTGCATGAAATCTAATCCAGTATTTCTTATTTTATGCAAGCACGCGCCGTTCCTTTGCAAATATAAGCTATATGCACTTTTCTGGGAAAAAGCTTTTATGCAACACATCCTTCCTACTAAATTCACAATATTTGACTTTCTAAAATGTATCAAATCTTCTCTAATTGTAATAAGGGCGCCCCCATATTTCATCACTGCCGCCGTGATCTCCTGTATTAGATCAGAGAGATGTTTAGAGACACAGATCGGGCTTTTCGGAATGAATGAGCTCTGCTGTGTCTGAAGAGGAGTGGGTGTGTTCACTCCAGTGCCATGCGCTGCGATCCTGACAGCGTTCACATTACAGTCCGCTCCGGCCATCAGAATGACGAACACGGTTTAAGCTCGAGGACGAGTTTGGAGACACCCGGATTACAATTGTGGAGACAGTTTGGGGATTCGATACGCCACCTGAGGAGTTTACGATGTCGGGCTCGTTTTGTCGAAGTTTATACGCCTTTAACGGGGATCAGCATCAGCAGGGACTGAAGTTTGAGGCTGGAGAGGTGATCAGAATAACGCAAGCTCTGGACGGAGGCTGGTGGGAGGGAGAGAAGGATGGAGTCAAGGGATGGTTTCCCACAACTTACGTGCAGGTGGAGGTAAGTTCGTCATCACAGGTGTGTGCGTGTATGTATCATGTGCTCTAACTCGATGTGCCTTACAGGTGACATAAAACGTTATATTAATGTCACTTTATTTCGACGTTTATGCTATTTCTGTTAAGAACATTAACATGGCCATTCTTTATCGTGGTTGTAACGTTATTCAAAGGTTACAGAAACGTTTCTGAGAACGTTCGGTAGGCTACAATAAGGATTTCTGAGAACGTTATTTTAAGAGCGTTTTATCTCTATGACAGTGTCAACACCATCGTTGCGAGAATGTTGAAATCAGAACATTTTTAGTTATTTCATTGAAAAATAAACATTAAAAGATTGGGCCTAACATTTATACAACGTTTAAATAGCCTTTACTCTTGAAAGTCGTGAAACCTTTCTCAGTTCTTTCTTTACTAATCCTGCGGAAAAAACATTTCTGAGTAATTTTAGGGTGTTCAGTGTGAAATCTGTGATTCATTCAACACCCTAATGCCACTCTTGAGACTCGTGCGAGGGTTTACTCGCCCATCGAAACGTTTCAAACCGGTTCTGAGTGATGAAGAGGGGCTTGAGTTTCCCTCACGATGGGCATCTGTCTCTGCAGAGATGAAGCGATACCGTGAACGAGTCGAAACTTCCTCGTTTCTTAACCTCGGTCATCATGAAACTTGCAATTGTTCTGTCTGAATTGAATGTTACGCATTAAGAAACCCAACAGCATTTTTGAGAAATAGTCAAACGTGGTTTTCGTAGAATCTGGAGTGGGTTGGTCTGTGTTGATACCACACGACCAGCCTAATGATATTGACCAACTTACTAGACTACTATCAATAAAAGTGCTTACTGTACAAGACCCCTTCAGTGCTCAAAAAGCACATTTATCACATTCCGTGGAGCTATTAAGGGAATCTAAACTTGCCTCAAAATCGATTGAAATATGATTATAAATTATAAATATAATTCCAGCTGTTATCAAACAAATGTTAAATTACATGACGAGTGACGACATGTCTATTTTTTAAGTTAGGTTATTTAGCAATATGTGTAAACACAAAAACTGCAATGCATGCAGGAGTTAAAGATATGGCCAAAATATTACAGTATGAGGTGTTTTATTTCAGAATAACTAGACTATATATGACATTAATGTTAATAAAAGTTAAATATATGACATTATAGTTATTAACTGTGCAAAAACATTACTATGCAAATAACAAACTTAGCTGGTCACATCAATTGTCTACAAAACACTTCAACAAATACTAACCCATAACTCTAACCTAAACCAGATCCATTGATCAGTCAGGCCATTCATGATCAACTTTTTATGACAGGTGACCATGATTGAGCTGACCAATGAAATCGTATGAGGGGCGGAGTTCGATAGATAGATAGATAGATCTCTTCCTTTTCTGGCTTTCATTAGAATCTGAACATCTGAGTGTGTAAGTAGTTCCTCTGGTCTGTTCACTTTTACACTTTCTGATTTCCTGTGTTTTGATGACTACGTATGATATGTAGCATCTCTATAAATATCTGGATCAAATAGACGCTACTCTGACAAATATTCAGTAAACAGTGTGACAGCTTGCCCTGCTCTCCACTAACCTTTATATCATGCTTTTTTTAACCGGTATAAAAAGTTCTGTACAAACATCAGCCGCTGGATGGATGTGTGACAGCAGATTCACATGCACTATCACATACATGACAGTGAGAAAGTTCACAGCAGATCGATACCTCAACACCACATGAACAGCTAAGAATGACAACAACAGCACAACAGGTTCTAACAGATTTCTAAAATTCTGTGATCAGCATTGTTATTTTGTTATAAAAGGAATAGTTCAGCCAAAAATGAAGATGTTCTGAAAATGTCCTCGCCCTCAGGCTCTCTAAGATGTAGTTGAGTTTGTTTCTTCATCAGATTTGGAGAACTGTAGCATCGCATCACTTGCTCCCCAATGGATGCTCTGCAGTGAATGGGTGCCGTCAGAATGAGAGTCCAAACAGCTGATAAAAACATCGCAGTAATACACACCACTCCAGTCCATCAGTTAATGACTTGAGAAGAAAAAAGCAGCATGTTTGTAAGGAACTAATTCATCATTAATAACTTCAAACCATTGTTTACATCCAAAATAAGGGTCCATAATCCGTAATATTGTTTCCAAAGTGGTTTGGTCTGAATCAGGGGAGAAATCTGCACAGATCAAGCACCGTTTTCAAGCCAAAGGATTAAAAGATAAAAAAAGAATAAGTGGGTGGAGTTGATGGGAGAGACCACAGATTATGATTATGGAGTTATATTTTAGTTAAAAACATCTGAATGGTGGATTTGTGTCTTCTCAAGACATTAACTGATGGACTGGAGTGGTGTGGATTGGTTGTGGATTATTGTGGTGTTTTTATGAGCAGTTAAGACTCTCATTGTGACGGCACCCATTCACTGCAGAGGATCCATTGGGGGGCAAATTATGCGATGCTACATCTTTCAAAATTTGATGAAGAAAAAAACTCCTTCCTATTTTTTTTTGGCTTTCTTTAGAATCTAAACATCTGAGTGTGTAAGTAGTTCCTCTGGTCTGTTCACCTTTACACTTTCTTCTCTCCTGTGTTTGGTGACAAACCAGATGTGCAAATGCTACGTATGATATGTAGCATCTCTATAAATATCTGGATCAAATAGACGCTACTCTGACAAATATTCAGTAAACAGTGTGACAGCTTGCCCTGCTCTCCACTAACCTTTACAACATTACTTGTGGATTATTGTGGTGTTTTTATCAGCTGTTAAGACTCTATTCTGACGGCACCCATTCACTGCAGAGGATCCATTGGGGAGCAAGTGATGCGATGCTGCATTTTTCTAAATTTGATGAAGAAACAAACTCCTCTACATCTTGAATGGCTTTAGACTGAGCACATGTTCACAAAATATTACATTTTGGGCAAACTATTGCTTTAAAGCTTTATTTCGTCTAACGACAAAACACACATATTTGTTTCTTTAATTAAACAAACTTTGAGCAAATACATGAGCCAGATGATCTGTAAATAGATTATCTGTTCTAAATAGCTTTCATATAAATTGTCCACCTGCTATAACAGACTAATTAATAAAGCATTAGTGTCAGTGACTGACGGTGACAAACACTGAATGAATCTGACTGAATGCAGCACAGCTCTGGAAATATTACAGAACGTCTCACAGGCTTTCATTAACAATGGAAATGTTCAGAATTTTGTCAGACATTCATTCTGTGCAGAGAGAGAGAGAGAGACATAAACGAGCTGAACATGAGGTGAAATACAGAGAGAAACTGTACAAAACAGGCCTTGTTATCAGTCACACTGATAACTATTGTTTGCCATCTCAGTCTGTGGGAGTTTCGTGCTTCTCATCTGAGATCGACTGTGACGCTCCAAGTTTTACATCTGGAGAATCAAAACAAAGTCCAGAGAGCCATTCGGTCATGCAGCAGCATGTTGGTTTACATGTTTTCTCTGTGTTTGGGTCTAGAAGAGACGTCTCACCCTCTTCAGTGCTTTAACCTCCGCTCACGACTCTGCCGAGAATTAGTTTGCAGGTTTGTGTGAGAAATGACAGTTCATACAGAGTGCTGTCTCTCTCACTGATTGATCCTCTTCAAGATCATCTTTTTTCTTATATACTTTACATTTAATTAAACAAGCATATTTTCTCATAAGATGGGCGTTAGTGGAATTGTCTAGGTTGGTCAGGCCGCTGAAGTATAAACATCAGTCTGGAGTTAAAGCAGCGCTCTGTCACTGAGGGCTGTTAAAAAGTGTGAAAGTGATATAATGGATGAGTGAATAATAGGAAACAGACACTTCCCTTATTTGCCCTGATGAGCTGAAACTGCTGACAGCGTAAAATAGGGGGGAAAACTCCTGGCTCAAACACACTGTGGGAGTTTGCTTTCTAAAGCAACCAATTCTGCACAGTTGGAGAAAACTTTGAACTCATAACGAAGAAAGTTCTTAGCCATGTCTTTATGAATAAATTATTGTATTTTTATTACTTCATTATTTTACATTATTTTAATATTTGTATTAATTTGTTGTCTGGAATTATTGTAAATAAATAAATTATTTGATTATTATTACTATATATATATATTTTTTTTCAATAAATAATAATAGTAATTATAATAAACAGCAGTATTTTAAATAATAACTTTATTAATAACATTAAAAGCAATAATAAATATTTTATTATAAAAATAAAAAATATTTATATTAATAAAAAAAGTTAATGAGAAAACCAAAAAGTCCCTGCCTTTTATTTAAATTAGAAGTCTATTTTTTTTTTTATTATGGATAAATGATTTTACTGTTATTACTACATTTTTATTTTCAATAAATGGAGTATTATTAAGGTTTTTACATGATTATTTTTCTTAATACTACTACTAATAATAATAAATAATAATTTCATTCAAAATTTATTTTATCATTTTATTATAATTATAATTATAATTTATAATAATAAACATATTGCCTTTAAATTAAATTAGGAGTCTATTTTTTTTTCTTAATATATATATATATATATATATATTAAGAAAAAA
>JAUCMR010000034.1:814278-824482 GCA_032357425.1 Enteromius argenteus | reverse complement strand
ACAATCCCTGCCGGACCTGGGACTCGAACCCGCGACCTTTGGGTTACAAGTCCAACTCCCTATCCATTAGGCCACGATTATTAATAATAGTTAATAATAACTATTATTAATATTATAATTAATAACAACACAACAACAACAACATCAGTAGTAGTAATAGTAGTTTTGTTTTATTTTTTAAGACTGAATAAGACTGCCTTTAAATGTTTATAACAAGAAGAATCAAAGTCCCTTTAGAGAAGTTCTCAGTTCATTCAGTAAGAGCCATCAGGCCCTGAAGTGCTCTGTGTTTGTCCAGTGCTGTCACACACTCACACACATATGTTGGGTGGATCCGCGTTTTCGTGAGTGTCAGGACAGCCTGACTCACACAGAGCGGCTCATTCATGATCATTGTGATTCTGAAAAAATGAAATCAGACATGCGGATCTGGACTGATGGAGTCACACTGACTCAAGATCACATCTGACTCTCTCAACACTGGAAATACCTTAATATTCGGTAATAGACTTATGAAAGTAAGTCTCAAATCCTCAAGATTGAGTATTCAAAGCAGTCTTTCCTGGTGTGTTTGATGGATCTTCCTGATTTTCTGAACACGACGCCAGAGCCTGAATGAGGCATGAAGAAGCATGTCATACAGACA
Source organism: Enteromius argenteus (assembly GCA_032357425.1). Taxonomy (NCBI): domain Eukaryota; kingdom Metazoa; phylum Chordata; class Actinopteri; order Cypriniformes; family Cyprinidae; genus Enteromius; species Enteromius argenteus. The sequence goes on along the minus strand of JAUCMR010000034.1, from coordinate 823,836 downwards.
CAAAAAGTGCAAGATTTCTACATACCTCTGATGTTATACCTCTATCATATTCCATAGGGACTGAAAGCATGCATGTTGAGAGCATAAGGGTCCGTATTTACCGTTATTGATCCAGATTGTTGAGGTTTTGTTTGTGTCCACAGGCACATTTGGCATCTGATGATGGACATCCTCAGGGTGGTCAGCCATCTGAAACATGCATTATTCAATCACACATATGTCAGGAAAAGCCGGCAAATCAACCCAGATCAGAACATGAACCAAAGCATGGGGGAGTCTGAGCAACTCACAGCATTATAGTGAACTCAAACTACAAGAAAACAGTGCTGGAAATAAAATAAACACTAAAGTGCGTATTTAAGGTAGTTGACTGATACTAAAACTGAATAACTAAAATTAAAACATGTAGACAAATAGAGAGAAATAAAAAACAATAAAAAAGAATAATGTCGAACACAACAACAAAAAAATCTAAAAAATAAAAATAAAAAATACAAAAATAAAATCTAATTCAAGCTGAAATGTTCAAAGCTGTAATCAGAAAATACACTTTGTATTTTGACGATTTGTTTATGTTATTATATATTTTAATGATATATTTAGATAAACTTAACACACTTACTGTAGCAAAGCAGTGCTTCTGAAGGCCATGTTTTTGCTAATGTATTTGTCTGTAGCTTATGACATATATACGAGCTCAATAGAGTCTCAGAAAATGAATGAGTAAAACACTTTTTGCAAAACACAACACACAGTTCACTATATCCATCCATCCATCCATCCATCTTCCTCCGCTTATCCGGGGCGGCAGTCTAAGCAGGGACACCCAGACTTCCCTCTCCCCAGACACTTCCTCCAGCTCTTCTTGAAGGTCATGTTTATTATAAATAAAAAGAAAACATAGAATAGGAATAGAATAAAGTAGGTAGATTTGAGAAACAAGCACATAATAGAGTGTTAGTGTTAGAAGATCAAATTATACATATACTGTAATAAATAATAAGAAAACAAGTAGTTAAAATAGAAAAGAATAGAGAGTGCAAGTGTTAGAGGGCCATGTTTTTTTAGTATAATTAATTAATTTGACAAAAAAAGCAACTTTAGTGCAGTTTTTTAACATTGAAATTAGTTAAATATTTCATTAATTCTCAAAAATACATTTGACAATGTGTATATTATATTTATTGAGGATATTTTTGTTATGAAAGTCAATCCAGTCCTGTGTATAATGTACATGATGAGTGAAAAGGTTATTAAAGGGACCGTTTACCCTCAAATCAACATATTTACTCTATTGTTACTCTATTGTATTGTTTTCTTTCTTCTGTGGAACACGGACATATGATTACTGTGAAACAAACTCCTGTAGTGTTGTGAGGAGGACAGAAAGTGTTGATGGAGTGAATGATTTGGCCGAGCTGTCTCTGCTTCTACATTCCATGTTTGATTTAGCATCACGAGATGGAAAGCACGCTGACATCTGGCACCGAATCCTTCCCACACATTTCCAGCATTCTCAACTGGATGAAATTACGAGTGGGAAAACCTCAGTGAGCTAAACGCTGGAGAAAGCTGCCAGCAGCTCCAGCACATCAGAGATTCAGATCCTACAGACGAACAACGTCCAGCAACACACCCTACATCCCTCACTCTCTGTGACAGAAACACAGAAACAACCAACACATCTCCAACATCAATAGCAACCCTACACTAAACATTACATTCAAAATCTGTATGCTATCCATTTAAACTAAAACCGTATTTTAACTAAGCAGCAAATTCTCATTAATTTTTACATTTTTGTGAAAAAGTTTTGAATGTTAGTATTGTATTTACCTCTTTTCTATTAATTAAAATAAATAGAAATTATTTTAAATTTTATATTAAAAAAAAAAAAAATGCAAATAATGCAAAACATTTTTTTCAATATTGACAAGAAATTTTATTTTATTTTATTATTCTATAAAATGTATAAGAACAAAAAACTTTGAGAGTTACATTATTAACTCCATTGGAATGAATGGAATATAATAATATTTCACCTCATGACTGTCCAAATTTATGATACCTACATATATATTTATATCAAACCAACATAAATATTAGCTACTCTGAGAAGTTTTCAAACAAAATTACTTCAACTTATTGCATAAACTTTCACTTTCACTGTCAATAGACATACATGTACATATGTATCAGCAAAAGTTCATACAAGGGAAAAAAAATTTAACGCTAGCTTCATAGAAAAAAATATTTTTATATCAGGTCAAAATTAATTCGATACATTTTTATTAATATTTTATAAATGAATGAGAAAAAAAATAATAATAATATAATAATAATTTAAATAAATAAATGCCTAAATGCGTCTTGCAATGAATTTGCAATGTTCTGTTCCCTTACTAAAAACTATGCTTTTTTTTATGACACTGCAATCAACTAATTCTGTGGAACATTTTCATAGTCTAAAGAACCTTTTTCCACTATAAAGAACCCTTAGCGGTTCCATGGATGTGAAGGGTTCTTCAAGGAGCCATCAGTGCCAATGTAGAACCTTGATTTTTAAGTGTAGCTGTCGAAGGTGACTATATCTGTGCTTGTGAAAGTGTTTCAGTGGAAACGGATGGACGGTCTATTTTAGCTCTGAACATGTTTTTATCCAGTGAAGCTCTTCTGAGGTACTGACATCATTTATTCCTCTTGTGTTGTAGAATCTGTCTTCGATGTCTCCTCTGGACGAGCCGCTGCCCAGAGATTGGAAAAGTTACATGTCACCACAGGGACGAAGATACTACGTCAACACCGTCAGCAATGGTAAGAACCTCCGCCACTAAAGGTGCACAAATATATGTACCTCTGTGCACATTTTGTGCAACACCATTTTTACGTGGCTTTCTGCACGTTTCGCCACAGTTTCAAAGAGAAATGTCCACTGAGTAGCACTAAAACACAGGTTTAATACGTGCTCCCCTGGTATGTTTTTATTATGTTGATATAGGAACATATCTGTGAACTGTCGCTAAAAGTTAATGCTCTATCATGTTGGAACACCAGATCCAACCCTGAACCTCCCCGATAGTGTTATCAAATGCAAAACTGATACAAAAATGCGTTTGTTGATGAAACCGTGTCATTTCAACTTCCTTTTCCACAGATTTGAAGTGTTTTGTTGAAGTGTAGTTACACAGGATTGAACCGGAGCTCATCTCTGCACTCCGTGAGCTACCAAACAAACCTACCGTCTATGAAAACACATAGATATGAAGCTGGATATATGTGATGATAACGTTCAAAAGCAGCAGTTTTCAAATCTCCCAGCATATTAAAATTGTTTTTAAGTTATAACATGATATTTTTCAAGTAATTCTTCTAAAATTACACTTCAAAACTCTGTAAATGAGTGTGAAAAATAAAAGGTGTCTGAGTTTTACTGCCTCTAGTGTTCTTTGGGAAACTGCAGTGATATGTACTTATACGTATTTCGTGTCTCGCTAAAAAGTGCACCCAGGTACGTTTATGCCATGAGACCAGGCACCTTTTAACACAAAGGATAAAAAATCAAACCCCATTGACGCCTGTAGGCCATAAGTTCCATTATATATTTTATTACAGTGCATCAGCTTAAATATTTTATACTTTTTTACTTTTTATAATAATTTATATTATAATAAAATATATTTCTCAAATCAGTTTTATTTATTTATGCGACAATAAAAACATATTATTAGTATAAATTATTATTACTTCCTATTCTTTTCCTCTTGTGATTGCCAAATCAGAGGTGTATCAGGGGCATCTTCACTAGACCCAGAGTTGTGCAGTGTTTTCTCTTTGGTTGCAGATGATGTTGTAGTCATGTGCAAGACTCTGAGACACACTGAACAGCAGCTGTGAATGTCTCTAGACAGTCGAGCACGTCTGGTACAGGCTGGTCTGACCGGATCAGAGGATCGGTACTGATATCTCCACTTCTCATTTTGTCCAAACAAACAGCACTGTCCCGATCAGAGCCATCAGTCATCACACAATGCCATGTTTACAGCCACAGCGCGCTCTGTATGCCACTGTTAGAAGTGAAGACACACTTTCAAAAATCACTCTTCTCACCTCGGTTACCTGCTATAACGTTTCTGGGTACTTTCTCACATATTAAATGTGTCTATGTTTTCGTGCCCACGTTCTGCAGAATTCACACCGCTCATGTTAATGTGTTGCTAAAACAAGCATCAACACTTTTGCTGCTCGCAGTCAGCTGCTTACATTTGTCTCAGTACATTTTTGCACTCAAGATATTTTACTTTGAATGTAAGTTAATTACTTATTTCCCAAAAAGCTTTTAAAAAATATTTTTCAGAGTTATTTTATTTTATTATTGTTATTTTTTATTACAAATATACATTATATTAAAAATGTCATGATTTTATAAGTTATTTCATATAGTAAGTCATATAGTCATATAGTAAGCTTATAAGGACAAAAAAGTTGCATTGACATTAAAATGTACTTAGTTTTAAAATAAAAATGTATTTTTTGTATTTTTAATTTTAATTAAATTTCAATGCAGTGTACAGTAAAACAATCTTTCATGTATTTCTTTTTTAAATACACATTTTTTATTTTTATTAAAATTGCATTTTAATGCAATATACAGTAAAAACAATATTTTGGGGAAAATGCAAGAAAATACTTTATCCTTCTACTTCAAAATTTCATGTTTATTTTTATGTGTTACTTGCATCTTCTTTGTAATTTTTTATGAAATGTATTATTTATTTATTTATTATTTAAGAAATTTATTGTGAAAATCCTTTCAAAGTAAATCCTGTTTTGATTTGATTTTATTATTTCCAAACTGAGTGGAAGACAAACTATTCTACTCTATTGATTTAAAGGCTTGAAGATTCACAGAGGTACTTGACATTTAATAATGAACACATTCATCTTCCCCACGGTTTCTATTACATCACTTGCATTTCCATGGTTGCCCCTGACACTCAAAAACAGCCCAGCTCCACCTATAAAGTGGGCAGTAAAGGTGACATTCGCTCCTCGTTATTACTTGAGCTAAACTGTGAAACAGAGGGAAGGTGTGAGTTGTAAAAGCAAGAAAATAATCAGTCTTCTCTCACCGACCAATTACAATAATCCTACAAAGTCTGTGAGTAAGAGAAACTGGAATCCACCGAGAGTTTCGCCACCCCGTCCAGATCCAGTCCTGCCTGATTAATGATTATTAGGACGTTATTAACTTCTCTGGGTTCGTTACTCATTCACACACAGTCAAGTCTCACACTAAACAGTGCAAGAGTCTTTAAGCTCCTTGGTTTCAGCTTGATTTGTAGTTTGTGTTGAAATTCTCGTGGACGAAACAGAGGCGTGTTGTGTTGTGTGATCACCATGGTAACACATGTGTGTGTGGTTTCCTTCCTCTTTTTGGCTGTGGTTTGGAGGTGTTTTCTTCTGGGGAACACACATGAATATGAATAAATGAATAACTAAACCGCTTGTTTCAGATCAACCTCACTAACCTGCAGGTGGCAAGTTCAGGAAACCCTCTGAGATCTAAAAGAGTCTATATGCGAAGGATGTAGAACAGGATGTTATTGTATACATGTAATTATTAGAATGGAAGCTTGATTCCAGATAAAAACATCAAATTATATCATTCTAATAAAATTTCCCCTCACAATTCTGCATTTATATCATACAGTTTTGAGTATCTGACAGTTCTGACTTTATTCTTAAAGTTATGAGAAAAAAAGTCCGAATTCTTAGATACTTTTTTAGACAGGTCCTACTTCTTGCCTTATCGTTCCGGAGACATTTTCCTTTTTTGGTTTTATCTTTCTGTCGCTCGGCTCGGCTGTTCACTGAATGCTCTCTCCTCCGCATCATTAGTAGACACGCCCCTTACTGCTGATTGGCTACAAGTTTGTTTGGGTACTCGGTCCTAAATCAGTTTTCTGAGTTGCCTTTAAAAATCTGAATTGTAAGATGTAAACTTTGAATTGTGAGATATAAACGTACAATTGTGATGTAAAAAGTTTCAATTATCTGCTATTATTTCATGGTAAAAAAACAAAAAGCGAGATATTAACTCAGAATTGCAAGACAAAGGCAGAATTGTTAGATAAAAAGTCACAATTACAAAATGTATATATTTTTTTACTTTTTATTAGATTAATGTCACCGAATTTTGCAAAAAAGTAGCAATTGTTATCAAACAGGTTTCCTGAACACTGCCATTGGTCAAGACAACTGATAGCCCCTCCCCAAACTCAATGCCATTGGTCGAGCCAGTGTTGTAGTTGCTGGGTGGGTTGAGATGCTGCTTAAACTCTTTAAATCACCACAGAAACAGTATTTACACTTTACATTACATTTACACTTTTCTGGGAAATTGTTCCAAATATGAATTAATCTGGTGTATTTAAACCTTGACAGAAATTAATACCATTAATGCAAACAAATTTCCATAGAGGCATCAGTTTCAACCTGTTCATAAGAACTGAATGGAATGATCAACAAAGAAATATGCTTCTTCCCCCCCCCCCCCTCCCCCCCACTAAAGTCAAACATTAGTTTTAGGTAAAATCGAGCAGTTATGTTTGATTACTAAGACTCAATGCAATGCCAGTAGTCAAACTTTGCATTTGCTGCCATGTACTAAGATGAAATCTGTTTCCTAATCGTTTGATTGAACGCTCATGACTCGTGCAGTAGCTGGAGGAACAACAGAGCCAATACAGATGGTGCTAAATTAAAGATGAACTACAGAATGCAAAAACTAGGCCATTATTCATCGCCCACAGAGCCGAAGCACAACATTGGTCACAGATTGGAGGACCATGACACAGGCCCTTTCTGGCCAGAAGATCAGTCCCTGCTGAGCTCAAACTACAACAATACTGTAGATATCGAGCCCAGTCCTGCCGTCCAAACACTCACAGCTCGTCTGAAGTAAATAATTAGACTAATCAGCTTCTCAGATGCTCGTTGCTTAGTAACCGGCTTCTCTGTTTCATAGTTGGCCAGGCTGTTTCCGAACTTCACAATGCCATATGCAGAGAGGACACATGGATTAAAATGCAATACATCGAATCAGATGCATGTATTGCGTTTTATTGAGCAAAACGTTCAGAGCAATGCTTTATTCATGAAACTGTATATGCATGGCTAATGTAGATTATTTTCATCACATTTTCTTTCATCTTTACATCTTTGCATTTGCTCTGCTCTAAATTCGTGCCATTTGAGTTCAGCCGAAGCCTTTAGTGGTAGATCAGAGAAATAATATAAAACTTATTATCACTTAAAGGTCAGGCTAGTTCTGTATGCTGAAGGAGAAACGCAATAATTATTATCAAATGACGTATGATTTAAATCCCTGTAAATGGCACAAGACTGATGCTCAAAACAGTAAATCTCTGTCGGTGGTTACTGAAAGTGTTTTTTTTGGAAAGGAGAATTGATTTGTGTCTGTCTGTGAATATCTGATATGGCCACTGTGAGAGCGCTGAGCATTAAGTTATTACCGATGTGCCGTTTATTGAGCATTACCTCCCAACAGAAGAAAACAGATGATGTAATTAACAGGAAATGGCTTGATTTTGCTCTTGTTTTTCCAGAGACAACATGGGAGCGGCCGTTGAGCACGCCTGGCACCCCGAAAACACCAGTGAAACACAAGAACTTTGTCCCGACAGGTGAGGAGCGCATCTTTAGATAGGAAAATCAGCATCTATATTTAGTTCAAACAGGTGAAAAGTTGCAAAATCAACAAAAAAGCAAATGCAAAATGGTAAACATTTCTTTCACAACATGGCCTTCTATTTTCTGATAGCCATCACAAATAGTGGAAATGAAACAATGTGGATGATGCATCCAAACTGAATGGAGAGCATTGACTGTCAGAGCTTTTGGCCAGAGGCGTTTTATCTGGACAGCAGTAAAACCACAGCGGCCTCTGATTACAGATTTCCTGTGTTTCAGTTTTATCTGTGTTTGGAATGGTGGACACTCACAGACAGTCTGTGGGAATCTCTAGCAATGGATAATAACAACAACAACAGCAGCAGCAGCAGCATATTTTATAGATTTGATCGCTCAGGTTATATTAAAGGAATAGTTCACGTAAAACTTTAAATTAGATAAAAATAAGCCATTCAAGAGTTTGTTTCTTCATTAGATTTTGAGAAATGTGGATTATTTGCTCTGTAGTGAATGGGTGCTGTCATAATAATAGTCCAAATAGCTGATTAAAACATCACAAGTAATTCACACCACTCCAGTTCATCAGTTAACATCTTGTGAAGTCAAAGCTTGTGTGTTTGTAAGAAATAAATCCAACATTACTAACTTCAAACAGTTGATTATGGCTACAATATGAATCGATAAGCCATAAAATCCTCCTGTGAAAAATGTTGCCTGGTCTGAATGAGGAGAGAAATTGGCACAGATCAAACACAACAGCTCTAAATAAACATGTGGGTGGATTTTAATAAGAGAGAATAACAGGAGATAGACTGTTTTAAAGGAGGAATTATTATGGATTATGTACTCATGTTTTAGCAACATTTGGAAGCTAAAAACATCTTTATGGTTTTGTTTTAATACAAACAAGCAGGTTTTGGCTTCACCAGATGTTTATTGATGGACTTTATTGATTTTTATTGTGATGTTTTTATCAGCTGTTCGGTCATTCTGACGGCACCCATTCACTGCAGTGTTAGGAAACAAAGAACCAGTGATTGAGTACAAATGAGTGCCTCAGTATCAAAAGCATCCACCTCCTTAATAAATCGTAGTAAAACTTCAACAAAAAGGAGTGTGAGATACTGACTCATTAAAGATTCACAGCTTCTCTGTGTGAAATCTGTAGAACAGTAAAAGTTAATTATTAACATCAGTATACAGACCTGCTCTCATCACCAGCCAATTAAACTCTAGTTAGATTTACCTATCTAGGAACAGCCTTTCTAGGTCAACCGCTTCACTGGAAATCCATAAGGAAAGATTTGAGGAGTGTCAGAGTGAATATTTGTAGATATGGTTGATCACCTACTGGTCACACATTTCCTCTGCAAACTCTCACATTTGATTTGACATAACAAGCTAACCAAATAAAATTAGGCATATTGGCCTTAAATGTAAAAAAAAAAAAACCATTTAAGCCACTATTTCAGTCTAGAAATTATAATAATTTTTGTGGTACAATATGGCTTAAAATCTGTAATGATGGAGAGACGGGGCGTGCGGATCCAAATGCAAGCTTTTTATTCAAAGTCATGGTCAGAACAGGCAGGGTCAAAAACCATGGCAAACAGGTATGTCGGAGGCAGAGCACAAGGAAAGTTCACAAAAACACAGAAAAGCAGAAAAATGTCAATCTGTAATTTTTTCTAATCTTGAGAGAGATGCCAAAAGTCTGAAAATGCTTCTTTTTGATTATTTTTAGTTATTTCATGTTGTTTCAATATGCATATATATATATATATTAGGGCCGGGACTCGATTAAAAAAATTAATCTAATTAATTAGAGGCTTTGTAATTAATTAA
>JAUCMR010000034.1:803064-814178 GCA_032357425.1 Enteromius argenteus | reverse complement strand
TCACCTTTCTTTCCCATTCTGACATTCAGTTTGGAGTTCAGGAGATTGTCTTGACCAGGACCACACCCCTAAATGCACTGAAGCAACTGCCATGTGATTGGTTGATTAGATAATTGCATTAATGAGAAACTGATAATAATCCTTTAGGTGAGTATATATATATATATATATATTATATTTGAAATGTAAAATATGAAAATAAATACTTTATACACAGGTACATATGTAAATATTTAAATGTTTTAATATAAAATGATTTTTTTTGTGTGTTTTAGTGCTTTAGATTTAATTTTCTTCAAATATTGACAGCGTTTAAGTGAGAAGTTAACATTTCTTAGGAGTTGTAGTTTGTTTCTTTTTGTTTTAATTCTACACCATCATTTGAACTTTTTGACCTTTAAGTTCATCTCAGACTGTCATTGTGCTCTCAGACTTTCGGACCCCACTCAAAATCACTGTAGTTCAATGCTTGTCCAAAATCTTTTCCTCCTCCATCCATCCACAATCAGCTAATGGCACCTCCGTCCTGAGCTCCGTTTAGTACTCTTGATTTGATTTGCACCGACTATCAGCATTTTACAATGTCTAAAAGCACATCTTAATGATAGATGGACAGGATAATCATGTCCACCAGAGATCCAGCATGTGAACGGCCCACTGTAGAGCAAATGACATTATGAGCCAGCTGAAGAGAAATGAGTGTCATTGACATGGACTGAGGGAGGAAACAGTAGACATGTTCAGGATGAACACATTTCAGCAGTCTCATTACTCTTCCTAAACAAGTGACCAACTGGAAAGTGAGGAGCATTTTAATATGTTTACTTCCTATGATGGATGACTGTAATAAAGTCACACAATTAATGGTTAAATCAATAGTTTAAATAAACATTTTCTGAAAATGTAGGCCATCCAAGATGTAGATGAATTTGTTTCTTCTTCAGATTTGGAGAGATGTAGCATTCCATCACTTGCTGAGCAATGGATCCTCTGCAGTGAATGGTTGCCGTCAGAATGACAGTCCAAACAGCTGATAAAAACACCACAATAATCCACAAAAAATCCACACCACTAACATATGAGCATAATCCAAATAACGCTTCCTCCACTGGTCTGAATCAGGAGAGAAATCAGCACAGATCAAGCACCGTTTACGAGCCAAAACAGCTCTAAACAAATATGTCGGAGGATTTTGATGTAAGACACAACAGCAGATGGACTTTTTCACTTGACAGGAGTGGTGTGGATTACTTGTGGATTATTGTGATGTTTTGCCTCTCATTCTGACGGCACCCATTCACATACATTGGTGACAAGTGATGTAAAGATCCATTTCTCCTAATCTGATGAAGAAACAATCTAGATCTTGGATGAACTGAGAGTAAGGACGTTTTCAGATTTCTATTTTTGGGTGAACTATTGCTTTAAATTGTTTCTCAGATGCATTTAAACTAATTGTTAATAACTAGCATTGTGGTTTAGGAATAATGAGTTTGAGCGAGGGCTTTTTGCTTTGACATTTGAAATGACCCTCCCTTGATAAAGCAGAATGGAGCAGCTTGTTATCGCACACAAACCATCAGCATCAGAGCAGGCTCTTTTGTTCTACAAATACAGTCAGGCTGTTTATAATTAGACCGAGTGCAGGAGGTGCTGTAACACGTCTGGAAGGTTGGAGATATTGTGTCTCGATGAGAAAGGAATCACTTTCTTCTTCAGGTGCTTGTTTTTTGAGTACTCTTGTCCTTGGCCCACTGACTGGAGCTATCAGAGGGGTAGTTTACACAAAAAACAAGTCCACCGGTGTTGTCTGAATGACTCTAATGTGCAGATTCTGTCACACTTTATATTAGGTGGTCTTAACTACTATGTATTTACATCAAAAAATAAGTACAATGTGCTCATATTGTATTGAAAAACACTTCTGCTGCTGTTGAGGTGGGATATGGGTAAGTTTAGGGACAGGTTTGGTGGTATGGGTAGGTTAAGGGTGGGTTAAGATGTAAGGGATGGGTCAACAGTGTAATTATAAATGTAGTTACATATAGGTATTTAAAAATATATAAGTACAGTGTAAAAACATGTATGTACACAATAACTGCATTGCACCAAATTATTAATTAAAATGTAAGTACATAGTAGTGAAGGCTACTTAATATAAAGTGGGACCGCAGATTATTTTTAGAGAATCAAAAACATACTCAACCATGCAGTTAGATTCCTGAACGATTGACTCTTATGAGGCGATTCTTCCTAGTGAATCAAAAACAGTGAATCAACCAGTGTAGTCAAATTCCAAGAATGACTCTTTTGAACTGATTCTTTTTGGTGATTCAAAAACATATGAAACCAGTGTAGTCTGATTCCAAACCATGAATATGAAAGTGTATAAGAGTGAATTCTTCTTTTAAGGCAGTGATGTCTGGAAAGCCTCTTTGGTGCAGCGTGCTTTGTGACAAACGTTGTGCATTTATTCTGTACACAATAGCAGTGCATGCTGTTCATTACACGCTGCTCTGCGTCTTTGTTACATGACCTTGCGAGAGGAAAAGATGTTGATCTCTCCTGGCTCTAAATCAAACTCATCTCCATGTTTTCTTCCTCTCCAGTGAATGGATTTCATGGTAATGGCAGCCCGTTGCATCAGACTGAGCCATCGCATGTACTGATGCGGAAGACCAGCACAGATCAACAGGTACGGCTGATCTCTCTCACATAGACTAGTTCTCGTTTATTCATTTAGTAGATTCCTCTGGACCACGAATCTGATTTCATTCCAAAAGTTATTTTTGTACGTCTCTCCATCTGCATTACTGGCATTAAAACAATAAACTAACAGAGATGTATTCAAGCTGAGACTCTTTGAGCTAGTTACATTTTTTATTGCACATCAATTTATTGATGATTCAACATATGACTGATATGATTTTTCTGGAGGGATTATAAAGCAGCTTCTCAATCTGCCAAAATCTAATATTATCCCAAAGGTTTCTATTCATCAGAGCACCGAAATAAACTATATTTTAACATATATCCTCATACAGAACAGTATTAGTGTTTTTACTGTTTTCTGAGCTAATAAACACAGCCGTGGCAAGCAGAAGACAAATTACTGCTTACAAAGCATTACAAATTTTTCCAATCTCTGATATAATCAGCATTTATTACTATTACACTGAATATACTTTCCCTACACCAATCTGTCATTGCTAAGGTTTGGTGCTCCATGGGTTGGTCAGGCGTTTTCTTCCTGTTTAAGTAGGCGTTTTTGGCCAGAATCAGCTGTAATGTGCTTATGCTGTTAATTAAAGGTCTGGCTTTACAAGACTAACTATTAGTAAGCCATTCGTAGGCTGCTTCTCCTGAAAACGCCTGTGTGCTGCTCTCAAAACATTACATCCCGACACAGCAACATTAGCTCAACCAATCGTGTGAGTTTGGGGGCGGAACTGTGTCAAGCCAACCAATGAAAAACAGGGGGGAGTGTTCAGAAAAACATGTTGCAGTGGCACAATATCACCTTCCATGAGCATTTACTAAAGGTGCGGCAGATGTCACCTATGAAACCCACTTTTCTTTTCTCTCTCCCTCCTGATGAGGCTCACACCACATAAACACACACGCGCACTTCGCAGCATCACGATGATGTCTGACGCTAAGTTTTGTGTCTTCTGTCAGAGTCCTGGCTCGACTTCACCCAGCAGGAAGCAGGAGTGTGAATCCACAGTAACTGTGAGTACGACAGCTAAACAAACACTGACAAACAAACTGATCTCAGATGCTTAAACTGCATGACAACAAAACACATTCAAGCAAACAGGAAACCCAAAACGGACAATGTTTATTTTCCTAAAGTGTGTTTCTGGTTGTATTTTGAACGAATCTTTGGTGCATGCTTTTTTAATGAAAACAAAATGTTATCTTGAAGCAATTTGTTCTAGCTTGCTCTGATTCTGCAGTGACTTTCCTTTTCCTCTGACATCACGTAAGCCAACCAATAGGCAGATTCTTTTTAGACTAGGAGTTCTAAAGTGGTTCAATGGTATATCCCTAGATATATGCAACTATATATTTTCATTTATAAAAAATAGCCCCCAAAAACTTATTTATACTGTGTGAGAAAAATATCAGCAAAAAATAAATAAATAAATTAATTAATTAATTAATAAATACAAAAAAAGGCAGCAAAATCAAATTGAAATCAGAAAAATATAATGTCAAAAAATGTCAATGCTTTTTTATTATGTCATGGTCTTACAGCAAACTTAAAATATTATCTTAAAAATATTTTGAAATATTGGGCTGAAGTGAAAGTACAGACATTTTACTTAAATGTCCTAGCAAAAGATAAAAGTAAAAATGTATTTATATTAACTTAAGTATTGTACTGAAGTGATTAAATGTAAAAAAAAAAAAAATACATATATATATAAGCTTTCAGAATTGAGTTTCTCATTTTAATATTTTTAATGCAATAAATGTATTGTAAAATCAATGTTCTGTCTAAGACACTTAGACAACAAATGTTAAAGTGAAACCTGTTACCTGAATATATTCAGCAGATGATTTTACAGTGTTTTGACATTAGAATGTAATGATTTGTAGACTAATCAGGAACTGTGTTAACACTTGACTCAGGTTAATCAATCATAGCTTTTATAAAATGCATTAATATAATGTGTGTCTGAAAGGACTACTTTACCCAGTAATGATCTCATGTGAGTAAGATTGATTGGCTTGTTAATCACATTAGCAGAAAAAAAAACACTATATTTATTTTAATATGGTTGTGAGAAGATTTACATCATGATGAAATATAACACTTGTACTTCACTCTTTTTCCTATTCTTTTCAACTTGTAAATGTAACTGAGTAAAAGTACAAGCGTTGTGTTTTAACAGGCATGAAGTATAGCAGTGATACTCTTTCTGAATATACTTGGCACATTATAGTATTGTGCCAAATCCTACCAGAATTTCAAAACCCAAAGTGATTCATTCCATTGGCTGACCGAACTTGGTGCCTGACTAAAATATTACGACTTGACATCAGATGCCCATTTTCCACAATTTGGTACAATTCTTTAGGGTCTTCATGGAAAATCGGTAACATAATAAAATTCCTCAGTAGTAGTGTAAAACAACACCCTGTCAAAAACTGCTCTGTTTACAGCGTGTGTATCCCTTTAAATGTTAATGAGCTCTGCCCTTTCTTCCATTCTTGCTTTAAATTCACCATTCTTATTCATCCGGTTATAACTGCTTAAAAACGTATTAGTCATTAAAATCTCTACAGAGGCAACCTGGATGTAGTGTGGTGGATGGCATGCGACTTGCGTTGCAAATCATTTGAACTTTGTGTCAGTATTATCATAAATAGAACGAGGCAGCAGATTACTTTTAAAGGATTTGTCATGTCGCTCCACGCATTTCGTGGAATTTGCTAACTAGAACATTGTTAGGAAAGGCCATTTACAAAAATCCATTCTTTAAATTCTCAAGTATAGCAAGATGTATTCTGATTGGGTGTCAATATTTTTATCATTCATCAGCTCTTTATACTCACTTCTTTTGTTGGTGAAGCTACCGAACTATTTTTTAGCAACACGTGCTTTTTACTGACCCTCCTTTACAAAGCAAATGTCAAGCAATGGCAGGCTGATATCTCACTCAGGGCAGGTCTGTGCTAAAACACCAGTGTCCATCAACAATCGTGGGAGGGGCCGGTGCAGAACTACACCATTTTGCTAAGAATCTGTGTACAGCTTGATCTGAAAAAGTGGTTATGATTTGTGGGGATTTAAAGGGGTCATATGACACGGTTTCAAGTTTACCTTTCTCTTTGGAGTGTTACAAGCTGTTAATGCATAGTTAAGATCCCTGAAGTTGCAAAGACATTTCCATCAGACGTTTGTGGTATTCAGCCAATCACAGTGCACTGGATAGCTGGCCAATCAGAGCACACCTCAATTTTTAAGAACGATGAGCTTTGTACAAATCGAGGAGAATTAGAGGAGAAACAATAATGTACAGTATGTGGAAAATAATGTGTTTTTAACCTTAAACTGCATAAACACCAAATTATTTTTAGCAACATCATATGACCCCTTTAAAAAGATTTTTATTATTATTGGGTGGTTGTGTACACACACTGCCAACACAACCATGTAAAAGTGAATTTTGAATCCGATGTCCCCTTTAAATATTAAATATGACATAAGATAACCATAGCTATTAATATGAATCAACAGTTCTCTTTCTTTGTGTTTTTATGTAATCGGTTACTGTAGCAAAACACTAAATCTGGGTTGGACCAGTGCAACGACACTGACGTTCCTCTGCAGCAGGTGTGATTATCATAGTTGCATCTGGGTTGTGCAACACAAACAGATCAGAAACGCACACCTGTGATGCAATACAGATCAATGATGAAATGCATCCAGCAGGAGAATGCTTTGAGTTTCTGAGGATGCAAGTTACGTCTGTAAGCAAGTGCACTGCATTTGACTTAGATAAGGAATATCAGCCGTGCAGTTTTGATAAGCACATTATTTATGTACATTTTTGAAATGACGCTAAACTACAAGCCAGATTAAACCTCATTTGGTGTGTAACTACTTGATGGTCTTAACTTGATTGATTTGCATGGAGCGCCCATAAGATGCAGCATAACGGCAATGCAGTCTTGCAGGAGTCTAGTTATAATTAAACTTATTGACTCGTTCTTCAGTGAACAATCTGCAAGAGTTTTACAGCATTATTGCAGGATAGACTAGTATTATCCTGACTGTCACACATGAGTCACTGTCTGAAGCGTTATCAGAGACACAAAGAGCTATTCATAAAAGTTATCAGGACTTTCAACAGTTGAAAAAATGTAATACTAAGAGAAACTTAGTACTTAATTGTGAAACTGTCTGACTTTGTCATAAATCTGCTATCATTAGGGCTGACACAAATAGAAGCTTCACAAAAACAGACTTTTTGTACAATTTCTAGGCTATCCACTCTCACCTTTAGTCACTAAACAGCAAGTCTTTTAATAATATATAAATAAACAAATAATATAATACATAAATATACAATAATATATCAATTATATATGTGTGTAAATTAGTGCTGTCAAACAATTAATTGCATCCAAAATAAAAGTTTTTGTTTGCATAATATATGTGTGTTCTGTGTATAATTATTATGTATGTATGCATATATAAATAGACACATTTAGTATATATTTTGAAAATATTTAGATGTATATATTTATATTCATATAATTTATATTATATATAAATATATTTAAAATAAAAACAACATATTTTTCTTAAATATATACATGCATGTGTGTGTATTTATATATGCATAATAAATATACACTGTACATACACATATTATATAAACAAAAAGATTCATTTCATTTTGGATGTGCTTAATCATCATTAATTATTTGACAGCACTAAAATAAATGTGCGCATGTATGTTTATATACATATATACTGAGATAGTGTTTAATATGTACTTAATAATAATAATTATAATTGACTACAAGCAAAACAAATCAGTGTAACTGCTAGTAAATATGGTACTAGCGGATTTCTTTCTCTCACTCTTTCTGTCATTTTCTCATTCTGAGATTCAAGTAAATAACGAAAGAGTAACGAGAGAGGAATCACTATAAAGCCCTAAAGTTTTCAGAGTAGGTGAACGTTTATGCGCTCAGAAAGCTGACATCTTCTTTTAAACACCCACTGCCATCTTCCTTTCACATTACTGGGATGTTTGCTGACATGGAGATCAGATAGTTCCCATCATGCCGACAATGACGCAGACTCTGACCGATTGTTTCGATTCATTAGTCCAGTGTGCCACACTTGATTATCTTCATCAAACGCGTGTGGAGACTCGTCCTCCTACTCCATCTCTCCTCACATTATCCAGCTTCAGCATAATAAAGCCTTTGAAAATCTCAGGAGGATCAGTGTGTGGAACTTATGATCATTGTGCAACCAGTCACTGCATCCAGAAAAATCCAGTTGCAGACAAACCAGAAGTGAGATCAGTTGCAATATGTGCAGTTCTGTGCCATTTCCTCATTTGCTGTGATGCAGATTTAAACATTAGGCAACAGAGGGAGTGTTGTGAGCTCATTCAAACCGAAGGGAATTTCCTTTGCCACCAACTCAGAGTCAGCATCATATTTTCCTCTCGTGGACAGCGGCGTCAGACCTCAGAAACGTCCACGCAAATCATTCTGCATCTAAACAGGAGAGCCAATATCAAAGGAAAGACTGATGGAAAATGCTAACATAAAGGGCGACTGGTGAAATCACTGTCCTCAGGTTTCACAGACAAGACTTAAGCCTAGTCCTAGACTAAAATGTAAATCTGAGCTGTTTCAACTGAAAGAAACTTGCACTGACTTGTCTTAAAACATGTCAGTGCCTTTGTTTTGTCTTAAGATGCACATCAGTAATGCTTTTTTCTAAGGCAGGTTCATACAAAATTACTTAAATGTGCTAACTGAACTAATCCTGGTTTATGCTAAGCCCTGTCTATAAAACCCGGCCTGTGTGTTTAGCAACAGATGCAGTTTCAAGTTTGTGTCTCTTTTTTTTTAAAGTCTGTTTTTAAGTTTGTTTAGATTTTTGAACACAATCATATTTATTTTACTTCATGTAATATAAATGTTTTTATGGTTTTCATTTTAGTTTAAATTATTAATAATAACCCTGGCATGTAAAACATTAACTTTTCATATTTTCTAGTGCTGATTAATCGCGATTAGTTGCATCCAAAATAAAGTTTTTGTTTACACAATATATGTGTGTGTACTGTTTATATGTATTATGTATAAATAAAAACACACACATACAGCATATATATTTTAAATATTTACATGTATTTATGTGTATATATTTATAAATTAGATATATAAATATATTTAGTTTTTTCTTAAATATATAGATGCATATGTGTACTTATATACACGTAATAAATATATACAGTACACATACATATATTATGTACTAATATATTATGTACTAATCATTTGACAGCATTAATATTTAATGTATAGTATGCTTCGTCACTTCAAAAATATTTTGCATGAACAAACAAATAATCCGAAGCCTAAGATAAAGATAAACTGCGTAGACCTTCACAAGCATCAAATATTAGATGGTCAGTAGGTTTCTGCATACTAACAAGGGGTGTTGCAGCTCCAGTCCTTCTGTTTTCTCTGTTGAAAGTGCACAAGCAGCTGCTGGAGCTCCACACTGAGCTGTAATTGATCAACAGCTGCTGCTTATCGAGTGTGTTTACAGTACAGGACAGATCATCATACGAGGAGCTCATGCATTTACATTACAAGCTGCTTTAACTCTTAAAGGGGTGGTTGACTGCTTCTTTCTAGGCGTGATTGTGTTTATGAGGTGCAGTGTAACATGTCTTTATACATATATTGCACATTGTCTGAAAACAGGGTTTATGTTAATTGCAGGGTTTGTGATGCCACCAAACAAAGGAAGTACCATGTTGCATTATAAGTCTCATATCTTGCTGTTTTACTTATGCTACTAGGCAAATCCTAGCCTGGTAATAGCTACCAAACTCTGATATGGTTTGCTTCGTAGACAGAGTCTGGAATGTCATAACAGAAAAGCGTTTACTTTCTCGTGGGGAGGCGCTCGTCTTAAGTTTAGAAGCATTGGTGTACCCACACGCCAATCACATAATGTGAGCCAATCACATACTCGCAAGCCAATCACATATCATCTTGACTCTGGCTCACTCATAAAGCCACTCACCTGATTTGTTCCTGAATAAATCAGTGTTTAGAACGAATCCATTAAAACAAAAAAATATTTGATGACTAACCCATAAAGCCACTCACCCGGAATAAATCCTGAATGAATCAGTGTTTTGAACAAATCAACTCAAATGAACCATTCAGTGACTCACTCATAAAGCCACTCACCTGATTAATTCCTGAAAGAATAAGTGAAAAGATGGCTTACTCAGAAAGCAACTCACTTGATTTGTTCCAGAATAAATCAGATTCTGAAGAAACCAGTTCAAATTAATGATTCACTGACTCCTTTGTCGCCACCTATTGGTGTAGAACTGTAACTGTAGAAAGAGTCTTCCTCACTAACACACAAACAAGTGGAGTGATTCAGCTCAAACAGTACATTACAGAGGGTAAATCCAGGTAGTTATTCTGAATTATACCTTTACTGTTGTTCAGTTTTCAGGTATGGGTGATTGTGTGTCTTTATGTATATGGGTTAGAATTTAAATTATATTATATTGGTCATCACTAATATATTTGTGGCAACACTGACTGTCCCACATTACTTTAGCACATGTTCTCCTAAAGCTTTGCTGGCGTCCATTACTGTCCACTTTCCGAGTTTTGTGAGTTGCTCTATACTGAGGATTGGAATTTTTTGACAGCTTCTCGTTCTGTTCTTCACATCCTGCTGCGAGCTGATGTCTCTGGATGATTTCTTTCCCTCTGTAGATCAACTCGGTGACGTTTCCTCTTCCACTGCACATGTCTGAACAGCAGCTGCTCAAACCAGACGAATGGAGCTACTGCGATTATTTTTGGGTAAGCAAGAACATCTCCAACCACTGACAAACCACAAAGGTTGCTCACGTAGTTAAGACAAGCCTCACAAACAGTGCGAGTGACATGCTTTGCGTATGCTTTTATACTGTTTAACAGCATGAATTTTGTCAAACATCTATAGTAATCTGCTGTGGCTTGTAGTTTTGATTGGAGAAGATCCTACCGAATCCTTGTTCTGCTGCTTTATCACGCTCCCGTGCTCATGAATCTGCCTTGTGTTTTGTCTGTGGATCCAGGCGGACAGAAAGGACCCGCAGGGAAACACCAGCATCTCAGGATTCGATGTTCTGCTGCAAAAACAGCTGAAAGGAAGGCAGATGCAGAAAGAGATGGCCGAGTTTGTGCGAGAGAGGTAAACGTTTGTCATCCAGACCGAGAGCAGAACACAGAAAAATATATATTCACTCAATTAGGGCTGCACGATAATCATCGCGCGATATGTATTGCGCA
Organism: Enteromius argenteus; assembly: GCA_032357425.1. NCBI lineage: Eukaryota > Metazoa > Chordata > Actinopteri > Cypriniformes > Cyprinidae > Enteromius > Enteromius argenteus. Next base: position 803,099 of record JAUCMR010000034.1, on the reverse strand, counting down.
TCTTGTCAGTAAACCCGGTTCTGTAATCAGCGATA
>JAUCMR010000034.1:788435-802955 GCA_032357425.1 Enteromius argenteus | reverse complement strand
CTCCTTTATTGGGGGTGTCTTGATAATTGCCTATAATCTCCACCTGTTGTCTCTTCCATTCACACAACAGCATGTGAAATTGATTGTCAATCAGTGTTGCTTCCTAAGTGGGCAGTTTGATTTCACACAAGTGTGATTGACTTGGAGTTACATTGTGTTGTTTAAGTGTTCCCATTATTTTTTTGAGCAGTGTATATACATATGCTTGTAACTTACTTGAAAAAAACCCTAAATCTATATATATATATACTGTGTGTGTATATATATATACTTTTTTATTACAAGTATGGCAGTTATAGTTTATGGAAATATGTTTTTTTACAAGTATGGTCATTTATGGAAATAAATTTTAGCCTACAAAAAAAGTTTAAGATGAGAAACAAAGGCACAGTTGTGAAATATTCTGAGGTATAAAATCACAATTGTGAAATTTAAAGTTACATGTCACAATCCTACATGACAACTGCAATTGCAAGGCATAATTGCATAAATTCATAATCCTGTATTTTGAAGTGGAATGAAACAGCTAGTTTACAGCTAGTACTATATTTAATAGCGCAGTAGTTGTTCCAGAAAGCATCATTACACTGATCTAACCATGTGTGGTCACTAAGGTCTTGCAGCAAATACGTTTATGGGTACTATTGCATTACCTATGTTGGTGAAATCTTGATATAGCATTTGTTATTTCTGTTGCCTTGACTAAATACATAAAAACACAACAACACAGCACATACAACTTCCTGTAGCTCATTTCCTGTATTTCATTAATAGTTATTTATAGTGATTCAGTGACACTTCAGTGCATGATTCTTTCTAACCGTGAACCTAACATCTGCTCTCAAACGTTTTTTATTCTTTGGTTATGTTTGCGCTGAGATTTGGATAGAATGAGCTACAATCGGGGTTCACATGAAGTGTGTTTGTCCCTGAGGAGAATCATTTGAGTCTGGGAAGGAAATGACCTTAGTGTGTGAAAGTCAGAACAGACATCTGCGCTCAGCCTCTTCACATGCTCTGCATGTGCCACAGATCCATGTGCTGCGCTCTATCACTCCAGCACCACTTACGTTTATTTATTTATTTGGACAGGATCAGGATTGAGGAGGAATACGCCAAGAACCTGTCGAAGCTCTCGCAGATCCCGCTGGCGGCGCAGGAGGAAGGGTACGTCACCTAGCGTTTGGAGGAAAACAATGGCAGACGTGGAATAATACACCCTCTTTCTCCTTACAAACTCAAAAACTCATACAGTGACCTTCAGACAAATATAATGCTTTAGAGACTGACTACAGTCATGGCTGAATGAACTGCGACTGACAATATGAAACCTCTTCACCCAAAAATGTAAATGTAGTCACCCTCAGGCTTTCCAAGATGTAGATGAGTTTGTTTCTTCATCAGATTTGGAAAAATGTAGCATTACATCACTGGCTCACCAATGGATGCCCTGCAGTCAATGGGTGCCGTCAGAATGAGAGCTGATAAAACATCACAAGCAATGCACACCACTCCAGTCCATCATTTAATGACTTGTGAAGCCAAAATCTGCATGTTTCCAAGAAACAAATCCAGCATTAAAGGAGTAGTTCATCCAAAATTAAAAATTACGCTACAAACTACTCACCCCCAAGCCATCCTAGGTATATATGACTTTCTTCTTTCATACAAAGACATATAGAGTTTTTTAAACATTTCTCCTGGCTCTTCCAAGCTTGGTAATTCTGGTGGATAGTGGCCCTTATTTTGAAGCTCCACACACTGTATATATATACATATATATATATCGTAAAACTGAGCTATATGTGAGAGAGTCGAGTTCCAGTTTCTTGACTGACCTCTGACTCGATGTATGACTTAATGTCACATTCTTTCTTATGGTGAAATCCTCTGATATTTTTTTAACTTCCCATTTTTGACTTTTAATTTTCGTCAATTCTCTTCTGAGTTTACGGTACGAATGTGGCTTATGTCATACATCGAGTAAAAGGTCAGACAACAAACTCGACGCTCTCACGAACACACATACAAATGTTGCCAGAAGTCAGTCATTTGAGTTATAATTTTGAAATATATAAATATTTTTGTTACAAAAACCCATTAATCTGCTTCAGAAGACAAGTGTTAACATGGGTTAGTTTTACCATGGATATATATGGTTTACGGAGCTTCAAAATAATAGCCATGAGCCTTACCAAGCTTGGAGCAGCCATTATACATTTTTAAAAAACTCGTCTGAAAGAAGAAAATCATATACACCTAGGATGGCTTGGAGGTGAGTAAATTATGGGTTAATTTTCCTTTTTGTTTGAACTATTCTTTTAAGACATTTTTAACTAAAATATGAGTCCATAATAAGACTTCCTCCAGTAAAAAAGTCCATCTTCTATTATCTCTCACATCAAAATCCTCCTTTTGGCTTGTAAACGGTGCTTAATATGTGCAGATTTCTCTCCTGATTTAGACCAGTGGAGGAAGCGTTATTATGCATTATGCTCATATTTTAGTTAAAAACATCTTGATGGATTTGTTTCTTTTGGTTTTACAAGACATTAACTGATGGACAGGAGTGGTGTGGATTACTTGTGGATTATTGTCATGTTTTTATCAGCTGTTTGGACTCTCATTCTGACGGCACCTATTCACTGCAATGCTACATTTCTTCAGAAATATAATGAAGAAACAAACTCATCTACATCTCGAGATGGCCTGAGGGTGAGAATGTTTTCAGCAAATGCATATTTTTAGGTATACTATCACTTTCAGTGTCACACATCCTCACTATCAAATGTGCATGTTTTTTTGCAAATCACCGTCAGCTGCTGTACTCGTTTAGTGTTTGGCATCAGCACAACTGCCAGTGATTTTTCTTTCAGCAGCGCGTCAGTCTGGTAGAGAAGGCTAATTGTTTCATATACAATGCGAAGCGTGTCATTGAGCGCCGCCCACCGTCCCACAGACAGACAGGACAATCCCACCATTCTTCTGAGTCTCAGCCCCCGCCGTGTCGTCGTTTGTAATGACCATTGTTTTTTTTGTCCGGCTCCTACGTCTGTACTCACAACCTCTCGTTTATCCCTAAATTCACTGCTTGTGTTGCTGCCGTGCAGAAATCATTGTTGCAGAATTGCAGGTCGTGACCTTTTGGCTTTGCATTTTTGCTACTTTATGACTGACCTCTGGAGCTGATCATGTGCCGTTTTGCTGCATATACATTATATTCTCTACTGTTAAATAGGGGTCCTTTATTTATATAATATAATAAATGAATGCTTTTATTCATCAAGTATGCATTACGTGATCAAAAGTGCCAGTAAAGACATTTATAATGTTGCAAATGATTTCTATTTCAAGGCTGTCCTTTTTAACTTTCTATTCATCAAAAAATCCTGAAAAGTAAAATGTATCAGTATCCACAAAAATATTTGGCAGCACGACTATTTTCAATATTGATAATAATCAGAAATGTTCCTTTAGCAGCAAATCAGCGTATTAGAATGACTTCTGAAGGATCACGTGACTGTAATGATGCTGAAAACTTGATCACAGGAATAAATTATATTTTCACATGTACTCACACTTTTTTAAATTGTAATAATATTAAAAAAAAATTTCCATATTTTTGATCAATAAATGCAGTCCGGCTTAGCAAAAGAAAAGTAAATAATATACAGATATATGTTCAATGAAAATACTGTAAAATATATATTGCCCACCTCTCTCAGTAAACAGAAGCAAGTTCAGGTTGGAATCTGATATCTGAGAAGAAATGAATCATCAGATGTATTTTTATGGATTCAACCAGTATTATCTTCCTTTACCAACAATGAGAAAGAAAAATACTAATATTCATCCTTGTGGATTTGACTTAGCTAAAGTTTAGATTGTTAAATTCCACCCACGTCTTTTATTGAAAGTGCTCCTTTGAATCTGTGCGTCAGTCCGAAGGGAAAGGCCTCAGAACGGCTCAGTCTAAACATCCCAAACATCTCAGGAATGAGGCGGTCGAGTCTGATCCGCTCAGCACTCATGACTGCAGCATTTCTATCCAAACAGAGAGAAGAGAAGGAAAAGAGAGAGAAGAGTTATAAAAATTAATATTAATTAATTTTTTCAAATGTTATATTTAATAAAAAATGTATTACATTTTTTATTATATTAGAAATATATTTATTACATGTATAAAAAATATATATTTATTATTTTATTAATATATATATATATATATATATATATATATATATATATGTGTGTTGTCAAACGATTAATTGCAATTAATCACATCCAAAATACACGTTTTTGTTTATATAATATATTGTGTACTGTGCATATTTATTATGTATATAGAAAACATTTACATGTATGTACATTTATATTCTTATATAATATATATATAAAGATAACATTTTATTTATGCATGTGTTTGTATTTAATAAATGTAATAATACACATCAAATTTTACATTTAATGTATATTTTTTCCATTTAAAAATGATTAAATATATTGTACCTTTTCATTTTCTCTCAGCACGCTTGGAGAAGCTTGGGCTCAGCTGAAGAAAAGCCTAACAGATGAAGCAGAAGTTCATCTCAAGTTCTCCTCCAAGGTGAGATGCAGGACAGCATTTAAAGCCTGGAGGATTAATTCTGGTCCGGTCTAAACGCACAGCTGGTCTGGAGGAATGTGCTCTGTGCTGATGTTCTGCTCTCTAAAGAATATGAGAGCAGATGTTACACACACACTGTCACTATTACTGTACAAACACGTATATGCATCGTTAACACTGAAGCAATAAAAAGACATGATGTAGGAGGGCCTTTTTTACTTCTGCCTTTAGTTTCTCACAGCTTTCTAAAGTAAAATATTCGGCCTGTCTCTGCTGTGATTTAGCTTCAGAGTGAAGTGGAAAAGCCTCTGCTGATATTCCGGGAAAACTTCAAAAAGGACATGAAGAAGTTCGACCATCACATGGCAGACATCAGGAAGCAGCTGGCCAGCCGATACACCGCCGCGGAGAAGGTACTGACTGCTTAACATGATTCATCTCATGTGTCATGGATATGTGGCCATATTTAGTCTTCATATTTAGCCGCTTCTAAAGTTACAGGGATTTTTCTCATGCATTATTAAAAGTCCAGCATATTTTCTGAAGATGTGGACCATTTTTCGTCTCTGGAGCCCACTGGGTTTCTATATATAATCTTACGCCCTTCAAACCAGTGACCTTCTCATAGAGCATTTACTGATCTGGCCAACAGGAGCAAAACTATTTGTGTGACTTTTAAAGGGACAGCGCTCTCATTACAAACAATACATTCACACGGCAAACAGTTCTGGTTCTCGCATGTGTTGTGATCAGTCGCATCAATGCCATGTTTGAATAGAAGCACAATATGCAAATATAGAAAGTCTTGAGTGTAATATAAAGATCGAGTGATTTTAATTGTCTTGATTAAATTGTGCTATTGTTAGAAGGATTTTCATTATTAGAGTACATTTCTAATCACTGAAGTTCCTTAATTGTTGACATCGCTGTACATGCATCAGCAGATGCTTCTGAACACCCAAAACACATCGTCTCTCATATTCTCACGTTCTTCTTCAGGCACGGAAAGCGCTTGCAGACCGGCAGAAGGACCTGGAGTTAAAAACCCAGCAGCTGGAGATCAAACTGAGCAGTAAGATCGAGGAGGACATCAAGAAAGCGCGCCGGAAATCCACGCAGGCCGGTCAGTGCAGCTTCAGAAAACCTCTCCATCGCAATACAGGCCTTAGACACCACACATATGTGACATCCTCTGAGAGCAATCCTGAGACATTATTAGATAGTAAACACCAAAAGATACATTCACACAAAATATCACAAATGAAAAATAGCCATTATGACAACTGGATGCCACTCCAAATTAAGTATCCAATGTCCAAACATTTAAAATGTTTATCCTGAAATAATGGCTACCAATTCACATACTATTTAAGAAATAATAGGCAAAAGTATTCTGTCGTGAACACAAACCTATTTTTTGAGTTTAATAAACAGCAAACCTGGAGGAATGTTTGTGTTTGCTGACATCTAGTGTTACATTATGGTTACTAAAGAAGAATTAATAAACATGATGTGAAATTCTAGCACCATGCAGTTGTTACACATCAAACATCACATGCAGTTTTTTTCTGCGTTTTAAATATTTAAGATTACGTTCACTAAATTTAAATTATTGCTAAAATTATTGACTTTGGAAATGTGTTTCCAACACTCATCTGCTCACTTTATCATCCGATCCTTTCTGACAGGAGAGCAAAATAAATGAAGCAGAAAATTAAACAGAAAAAAATGCATAAACTACCACAAATATTCAAATGTGCACAGACTAAAAAGACATTTTGGTCTCCATAGAAACATAGATATTAACAGTGTTTCTTTTTTGCAATATATTCTTAATGTACTGTGTTTCCATTATTATATATATATATATATATATATTAGAAATGTTGTCCTTAAAGGATCAGATGTGCATTCATCTCATATTAGAGACAAGCAGACAGATACAATATTATATAACATATTATTAACTAGGAGTTGATGCACAGAGTAAAGTGAGCAGATGGTTTTCATTTTATTTCCTTTGAATTATCCCTAAACAAAATGTTGAAGCATATCAGAGTGTTTGTATGTACTGAAGAACTTTTTCAGTGATATGAACTGCATAGATAAATGATTCACGTCTGGATTATTACTGCAAAAATCAAAGTGCACCAACAATTGTGTGACAGAAATGAACTATAGAAGTAATAAAATCAAAAACAGATGCCACTGAATTAAATCATAAGCTCATTTGTTCAGTGCTTCTGTTTCTCTTTATTCTGCGCCTTCACTTTATTCATCAGTTCAACAATGAATCTGTGGAATCTCTGGATTGAAAAAAAAGGATTCCACTTTAAATTTAGCAGTATTCAGTAATTCTAAATTTGCCTTACCAGGTGTAATAAAAACTGGTGTGTGTCTGTGCTTCTGCTTCTGACACACAGAGAAACTTCTCAGGCCATGCTGATGATTTCACATGTAAAGCATGAATTATAGCCATGATGATGTATGAGTCATGTGTGTGTAACTCATGCTCTGTATCTTCAGGTGATGATCTGATGCGATGTGTTGACCTCTACAATCAGTCCCAGTCCAAGTGGTTTGAGGAGATGGTGACCAGCAGTCTGGTGAGAGATTGACAGACACCAATCACAGCGAATCTTCAGATAATGGCACTTAAAGTAGTCAAATGAGAGATGACAATAGTGATTTTTTGTTTTTTTGGAGAAAACAATGGCATACTAACACAAGTTTGCTACTCTCAGTTAACTTTGAATTTACAAACATACAAAGAATTAAAGCTTCAAATGTAGTTTAATAACATGTAATAAAGCTACTCTAAGATCATGATGTAAGAATCCTAAAATAAATCAATTTTACTGCTTAACACCACTAATTTAATGAATTTCCACAAAAGCTTTTTTCCTCTTTTGTAAGTCTCTTTGGATGAAAGCATCTGCTAAATGCACAAATGTAAATGTAAGATTTCTGGTATGTTAAAATTTTACTTTTTTTTTTCTATCATAAACGTTTTGGGACAAACTCGCTTTTGTAAACTGCTGATGATAATAGCATCAGTTTTCTTGAGCATAATGATTCTTGCTATTAAGTCAAACAACAAATAAACTGATAACTGAAGTACCAGGTAAAGTATTCCAGATTTCAACAACTTTTATGGTAACACTTTACAATGTTAACTCTAATGACGCAAAATACCTCTAAAGCATCTCTGTTACTGTTAACTTAACATTTACTAAACATGAATAAAGTTGCATCTGTTAATATTTATTGGACCTGAGCTGACACAAACTAACAATGAACAGTTTTAAACTAACATGAACAAAGATGAATAAATCCTGTAACACTGAGTAATGCATTGATTAGTAAATCAAGTAAGGAATAATTGACTCCGGGCCGTTGAATTATTAGAAAAATAATGCACACCCGAGGTAGTGATTCGCGTCGTGGCCGTTACACCTCTGGTGTGCATTGTTTTTCTATTAATTCAGCAATTATTCCGCTTATACTATGGATGCCATACCTCTAGACACTGATTAGATTATATATTTCAAGGTATTTGTCTGCTTTTTGTAGTACTTAAAACGCTGTACATCTCTCAGATCAGATTAGATTTAAGCATTCATGGCCCTGCGGTTTAACTAACGTTAACTCATGGGACCTTATCGTAAAGTGCTACTATCTGTATAAGAATAGAGAAGTTAATGTAGGACACTGGACAAAACAGAGAAATTCTGGGAAACTTGTGGTTTTAACACTGCTACGAGATTCAAAAAAAAAGGATGCGATAAAACTCTGATTTAAAAACAAAAGCATTTTCTCTTAAAAACTGAAATCTCCATACATCTTGTTCCTGACAGGAGCTGGAGCATTTGGAGGTGGAGCGTGTGGAGATGATCAGACAGCATCTGTGTCGGTACACCACGCTACGACACGAGACCGACATGTTCAACCAAAGCGTGAGTTAAACAGCCTCATTCACACTCACTCGTACAGTATGATCGTGATTCGTGAGTAACCACAGCCTGCCGTTTCATCTCCAGACCATAGAGCCGGTGGACAAACTCCTGCGGAGCGTGGACCCCGCTAGAGACAGAGAACTGTGGGTCAAAGAACACAAAACAGGCGAGCTGAGACCGGTGGACATGAACATCTGAAAACTGGCTGAAGAGAAAGCACTCCATGTCCTCTTAATATAGGTTTGATCTCTCAAAAACCCTCTGAGGCCTAAACCAGGAGAACGATCACTCAAACCGAGCAGAAGGTTGAGAGAGAACTGAGGTTGTTTAACATAACCTTCCCACAAATCTGACTGAAAGAGCTCTCGAGGTGTGACAGAGACTGTGTGGAGACCTGACGTGTCTGTCGGTATCTACTGATGCAATCACGCCATTAGGAATCAGCATCGATTGAACTGAGTTCATGTGAAGAAGTACTAATATATACTGTAAATGCTGCTGCTGCATCAACTATTGCAACTGATTTCAGTTCTGTGACTAATCAAAGCTCTCGCTTGCCTTAAAGGGACAGTACCCTCAAAAATGATCATTCTGTCATCACTCTCATGTGGTTCAAAACTTGTTCGAGTTTGTTGAGCACTAAAGATGATATTTCGAAGGATGTTGGTAACCAAACCGCTGATGGTAACTGTTGACTTCCTTAGGAATGGAAAAAAATTGGAACAGTTGACGGTAGCCATTGACTTCCATGGTATGGAAACAAATGCATGGAACTAAACAGTTTATGGTATCCAAGAGGGTCAGAAATGAGGTTTTCCATTAGGGGGCAGGTTTTCCCAGCTGGAATTGATTTCTAGGGGCATTTTTTAGATCTGTGTGGGAAATTTTCATCACCAATTTAAAAATTGTATTTGTGTTGGTTTTAATGTTATACATTTGGATTTTACCAGTTATTTCAATCAATTAAAATACTTTAAACTGTTGCCAACGGCATTTGATTATTTCAAGTTGTAGCTTCACATGGCTTGAGCTTCACATGCCAGTCCATGACGTTACTCTTGTCTAAAATGGAACTAAATAGCGGTCGGTAGCCATTGACTTTCACTGTAATAATATGGAACTAAACCATTGACAGTATTAATTTGTAAATATAGAAAAAGAATAAATATGGGACTAAACAGTTGATGGTAGCCATTGACTTCCATAGTATGGAAAAAAATATGAAACTAAACAGCTGTTTAGTTCCTTATTTTTAGTTCCCTATTTAGTTCCGTACCAGAAACTGTTACTGTGTTCAACAGACGAAAGAAACTCTTCTTCTTTGGAACGGCTTGAGAGTTTATAAACAATGACAGAATTTTCAGTTTTGGGTGAACTGTTTCTTTAAAGTCAACACGAATCTATTTAACTACATAATGTTATTTATTTCTGAGTAAAACCAGGATATTTAATGAGAGAAAGAAATGTACCAGTCAAAACAATTACTTACCAAAATAAATCTTGTTTAGATGGAGAAGAACATTACATTTTCAAAAAAATAAAGAAATACATTTTTGTTCTTTGGAATAACCAAATGTAAGACCAGGAACATGGATCAGCAAGTAAAGAGCGTCAGTGTTGATTTCAGCGTACGCAGAATATTATACAACTCATAAACATATCCATATTTGAAGCAGATCTGGTATTATATTGTATATGAGTAGAGCTGCTCACAGTCTCACACTGCCGTCATGGACTCAGGGTTTACTTCACTTCATACTCAATTAAGAAATGAACACAAACACATGTAAAGATGTTTTATTTTCTGTCTTTTGTTCAAATATACAAAAGTCTCAAACAGTCATTATTTGGGCCCCCTATTATTTCCCCAAACCATTTAGTCTATAGTGAGAGAGCTAGAAATAATATATGTAAATGATTCTGCACAATGCTTATTTTTATATGAAACCAAAACCTTTTCTTAAATGATCATCAAGATGTTTAAACTGGATTTCATAGTTTTTTTTTTCTCTTATGCATCTGCATTACTGATGTACATGTTCAAATAATTCATTCTTTCCCTGTTATAATGAAGAATAACTGCTGAATATCCATTTATTATGTTTTCTGTAATATAAATGACATTAAATTTAATGTTTAACTAAATAGGGTTATTCGTTTGCACTATTTATGTAGCTGTCATTAATCAATACAAAATGAATGCAAACATGACACTACTGAGCAAGGAAATAATATATACTGAATGTATATTTTTCAGAATATAGAGTTCATGATTTCATTTCGAAGTACATGTGTACTTCATAAGACACTTGTGTTTGTCCTATTGACTATGTAGAACTAAAACGGTCCTCATTAAAAAGGAATGTGTTGGAAATGTGCTCATCCTCAGGTTTCTTCATCAGATTTGGAGAAATGTAGCATTAAATCGCTTGCTCAGCAATGGATGCTCTGCAGTGAATGGGTGCAATAATCCATAAGTAAGCCACAACACTCCTGTCTATCAGTTCAAAAAAGTCTGGTCTGGTCTGAATCATGAGAGAAATCTCAAAAACAGCTCCAAACAAATATGTTGGTGGATTTTGATGTGAGAGACAACAGGAAACTGACTTTTTCCACTGGAGGAAGTGCTATTATGGATTCTGGGCTCGCATTTTATTTAAAAAATGTCTTGATGGACTTGTTTCGTCTAAACACACAACTTTTGTGATGTTTTTTTCAACCTTTTTCACTCTCATTCTGACGGCACCCATTCACTTAAAGCGTCCGTTGGTGAGCAAGTGATGTAATGCTGCATTTCTCCAAACTAGGTGCATGACCTGAGGGTGCATACAGTAATTTGTGGGCGAACTGTTCCTTAGACTACATTACAAAATAAACAACGCACTAGATTTTTACAAAATCAAACTAGCACAAAGGTGTAATCAAAACAACAGTTTTCTCGTTTCTTGATAGTAAAGTCATGCTGATGGTAGCAAATATAATACTGAATATAGAGAAAAAGATTTATGTGTTTTCAGTTATTTTTTAAGACAAAAATAAGACAGAAAAATCTCTGATTCTAATCGATCATGAGTTTCTTGATTGAATTCAAGTACGTGGGAATGAGAGAGCTGATGGACTCGTCGTCGTCAGTGACCTTCTCACCTCTGCCCTCTGACCCCACAGAGCTGGGCGACCTCACCAGGCCGGGAAAGGGAGTGCTGTAACCCTGCATCACACACACACACACAAACAGAGTGTTACTGACTCCTGCTGGAAACTGATGGTGTAACATTTATCCTGACAGACACTCACTGAGGAGTAGCCTTTGCCGAAGCTGCCTCTGTTCTTGGTCCTGATCTTGGTGAGCGCAGACTCTGCGATGTCGGCCCGCTCTTCTGCGTCGTCCAGCTCGTGAACCGTCTTCCTGTACTTGGCCAGATTCACGTTTGCCTGCTCCTCCTGTGCATCAGGAACAGCACATCAGAGAAATGCATGCTGTATGTTTGACAGCTTGAGGTTTCACACTTCAAAATAAAGCTCAGTTGAACGTTCATTAATGCATTCATTTTATACAGTTTGTATTTATTCATACATTTATATTGTTGTATCAGCATCGAAGGCCATATTTATACAATTACATTTCTAACGCTACATTTTAATAAAATTATTATAACATTCTTGCGTCGACTCTGTTACCATAATCCAAATATCCCTGACAATTGACTTTTGACTTTAGCTTGCTTCAGGCCAAGCGGGCTATTGCTTTAAAATGGAAGGAGATACAAGGCCCCTCCTCTATTCTTTGGATGAAAGAAATGACTAACAACCTTGCCATGGAAAAGCTGACTTATGCAGTTAAAGGGAGACTTCTACCATATGTGGACTCCTTTTCTACGCTATTGTAACCAAGAGGACTTATATTTAAATATATATAAATATAAATATCCAAGTCCATAAACTTATATTTATGACTCATATAATATTTATATTTATCACTTTTTGTCATAACTTCTGTAATAATTCTAATGTAATGTGTCAATTGTCATAATTATGACTTCATGACTGTCATAATTTTGATGTTATGGTAAAAACATCAAGTCATTAACGTGACTTTGTGTGAGTTATTTCATAACATATTTCATAATTAAGACTACTTTAATATCATCCAATACAATAAGATCTCATTACTATAATTGTGACTTTTTATGTCCTAATTATGACCTGCTATGTCATAATTTTCAACATATAAATGTCATATAAACTATAAATGTACATTTTTATTTTATTACATATAAATATTTATTACATATTTCATAACTATACATTTTGTCACAACTAAGAATTTATCTCATAGTCATAAATGTCAATGTTCAGTTGTGATTTTTCATATAAATGAATTGTCACAATTCTGTTTTGATTTCATAACTGTAACTTCTGTCATATGACTTTATCTCATAATTATAACTTTGTTCATTTTTAACTTTTTGTCATAATAACCCGTCATAAGTGACCTTTAATATATGTATGTATTTGTCATAATTATAACAGTATGTCATTATTTTGACTTTATTTCATAAACCTTTAAGTCATTATTAAGACGTATCTCATAATTATAACTTTTCATCACATATATTTTTTGTCATATTTCTGACATTTTTTCTCATAAAGAGTATAATTATGATTTACCAAAGCAGGCATTTTATTATTATGAAGCAGAAATAGGCTTCCACAGAAAGGTGTATTATGGGCCTAAATGTAGAAATTAACAAAGGGTCAAACCTAGATAAAAGTAAAGTGTGATCTATGAGAGTTACAAGCCTTATAAAAATCCAAAAATATCATGCAGCCGGTCCTTCTGGCTTTACTGGACTTCCCTGTTCAACCAGCTTGACCAGAAACCTCCTGCTGGTTTGACTGGTGTTTATCCCAGCACTAACCTGCACAACCCACAGGTTAAGAGCAGCAGTAACCTACCGCCTCCTCTACTTGTCTCTTGTAAGCTTTCATCTTCATCTGGAGTCTCTCCACCAGCTCCTGCATGCGGTGCTGGTTCTTCTGGTCCTCCTCAGACTGGAAGAGAAGCTCCTTCAGACGCCGCTCGTTCTTACGCAGGCTCTTCACCGTCTCAGCGTGTCTCTTCTGCTCGCTGTCCAGCTCCAGCTCCAGCTCCTTCACCTGAGCGTTTACACACAAGAGACTTGGGATCAGGGCTTATATAAAAGGAGGAGATTTACCAACAATATAAAAGATGACAAAAATATATTACTATTGTACACTAAAATGCACTTCTCAAAGTAATAATATTATTTTAAGCAAAATCATTCAACATGTTTAAATGTATACATGCTGGACGTGCAGCATCTTATTTGACCAAAAATAAAATAAATACAATGGTTTGTTGTAAATTGATTATTATATTTCATTTTATCACATTTTAAAACACTGATTAAATTGTTAAAGTCTTATTAATTAATTTTATTGCACACTATATTTATAATAAACTTTATATTTTAAAATCATAATACATTTTTAGAAATTTGATACTGCTATATATTACTAATATATATATATATACTGTATATATATATATATATATATATATATATATACATAAAAATTTTTTTAATGATTACATGACATAACTTAAAAAATATGACAAATTTAACTTAGTTTGCTTATTTCAAATAATAAAACACAGAATCAAAATAAAATAAAATAAAATAAAAATTCTGGTTTCATGGGACCTAAATGAAAGGTACCTTACTCTGTGGAGTTCAATTGTTAACATTCATTCTCATGCTCTAACAAACATGTGGAAAGCATTTGCTTTCTTAATAATCCATTTGATAATACCTAGAATATCAAAAATCTACTGCGGGTGGCAGATCTTTTTCTTATCTAGCACCCAAACTCTGGAACAATTTACCAAATACTGTTCGGGAGGCGGGCACACTCTGTCAGTTTAAATCTAGATTA
>JAUCMR010000034.1:771288-783383 GCA_032357425.1 Enteromius argenteus | reverse complement strand
CTATGCCATATGTACATGTACAAGCTACTACTACATATACTGTAAAACATTACTTTGGTGTAAAGCTGCTTTGCAATTATATGTATCGTGAAAAGCGCTATACAAATAAATTTGAATTGAATTGTGCTGCTGAATATTTTTGTGGAACTGTGATTCAGTTTATTTTTTCAGGATCCCTTGATAAACAGAAAGTTCAAAAGAACAGCATTTATTCAAAATAGAAATATAAATGTTTTTTCCAGTCACTTTTAATTCCTCCTTGATGTGTAAAAAGTACAAATGTCTTTAGTGAATAAAATCGTACTGACTCCAGTAGGATACATATGTACTTGTATTACACTTATGACAGTTTTGGTGAGATTTCCCTCTATTTATAGTGTAATCATCGAGCAGAAAAAGGAAACTCTGAGTATTTCTGCAGACCTCTAAAGCAGCCTCTGACTCCTCCAGCGACGCCTGCAGCTCTTCTTTCTCCATCTCAATTTTCTTCTTCATTTTCTGAAGCTCATGGACGCTCTTCCCTCCATCGGACAGCTGGTCGGTAAGATCCGTGATCTCCTCTGAAACACAACACAATAATGCAGACTTAGTTTATTTAGCATTTGAGGAGAATTCTGAAGCATCATTCTCTCCGTCCATTATTGAGTCAGCTTGTTTCTGTTGGACTGCCTTCCTCGACTAATTACAGTCTGAAAACCGCCACCATCCAAACCAAGCCTATAATGATAGATGGAGACTGACGGTCCCGCATCACGCTGGCTCAGTTCTACTGTAATCTGTGTTTATAGGAGTTCTGTCATGTTTTTACAGGCCGTCACACAAGCATCTTCGCAAAAGGTTTGATATAAACAGATATAATGACGTGACGGTGACAGATATGTCAGCGTTACCCTGCAAGGCCTTGTTTTCCCTGCGGAGAGCCTCGCTCTGCTCCACGGACTCCTCGTAGGTGGTTTTGAGCTTGAAGAGCTCTGCGGCATGTTGTCTGCTCTCCTTCTGACAGCTCTCCACCTCCATCAGCAGCTCCTCACACTTCTGCCTCCAGTCGCTCAGCTGCTTGTCCAGCATCCGCTGCTTCTTATCCAGGACTGCAGCCACATTGTTGGCCTGCAGGAGGAACAGTCATTTCTAGCATCTGTGAATCTGACCTGTGCAGAATTGCTGGTCAAAATCTCCTGATATTCATAAGAACAGTGAACAGCTAAAGAAGTGAAATAGAGTTTCACGAAAGATCAGCTTATATTGTTTTGGCTGGTTGTAGATGCACTGAAAATGAAGAGTTCATTGGCAAAAACAGATAACTCAGTTTTTAATGATTCTCAAAAATCATGTGCTTGATGTGAACAGGCTTTACAGCTATTTAGTTGCTTATTAGCATGCATATTACTAAAATATTAGCCATTTATTAGAGCTAATTAAGCAGATATCAACGCCTTGATACTACTGCACTAACTAGCAAATTATGAATTTATTGAGGGGGGAAAGTCGTTACCTATTCTAAAGTGTTACCAAAACATGATAACATAATAAAAACATGATTTTTGATTTATCCATTTTTGCTAATAAACTCTAAAAAATCAATCTATGTGGTTTTCAGTTGATTAATGAACAAAACTTCATTAAAACACTACAAAATATTATTTGTGGTGCCTCTCATACATTAAATGCTTTTTTCATTTTGATTTAAAACAGTCTCAGTTTTTATATTCTGCCAATTTCATTATGAAATTCAAGCAAGTGCACTTTTGCTGCTCTTTAATGTATACTGACAGCGATTATCTCTTCCTTTTTACTACTAGTTACAGCAGCAAATAAACATGAATAAACATCAGAGGAAACAGAATAACTGACTGAAATGAATCAGCAATCGTGTAATCGATAAATCAGTGTTTCAACCGCAGAATGACATCAATACGAAAGCTTGAGATCAATAATGTCAAGTAATGTCACATTTCCCTTAGAAAAGCCTTAGATAAACCTTTAATGACAATAGACTTGATGGTTAAAGCTAGCTTACAGGCTTAATTATGCAGTTTAGAGCAGTAGTAGTTATCGAATCGAGATTCAATCTGAATCTCAAGCTTGTGAATTGAAATTGAAAGTTAATCTAATTGTGCACTTTCTCTCAACGCCCAACCGTAATAACTACACTACAAAAAAGCAACTACATGCAGTATTTTCCACTTTACAGGACTTTTTGAGTCACAAACACAAAGAAACATGAAATTCTCACCATTCTTGAAAAACTATATCCCAGATATCTTTGATTATTAAAGGTGATTGCACATTTAGAACAAAGATAGCATAGTTGATCTACTGTATAAATACGGCTAACAAAATTACTAGATATCTGTAGTAGATGAGTGTAGAAAATGTGTTAGTAATTGAAAAATTAATTCAATAGCAGAAGATGTTTTACAAGCCTGCATGTATTTCTAAAGTGTTTTGTAAAGATGGCACTGCTCAGATTGCACTGACGTGTCAGCAGGTTTCATATTTATGCGTCAGAGTCTTGTGTTCATCTGAGAAGGGCTTATACCTTCTCCAGATCCACACACAGCTCCTCCACCTCTCCCTGCAGTCTCTGCTTGGTTTTCTCCAGACTGGAGCACTTGGCCTGTGTGGCCTCTACCGCCTCCTCGGCCTCCTGCAGACGAACCAACAGCTTCTTCCTGCAATGGACACTCGTTACACACACACTCTGTCTGAACATCATCTACAGAAGAACAGGCTAGGCCCAGATGTTTAAAAGAAATCTGACTGGATTTCGGCTACTGGATTGGATTGAATCTTGAAAATGCGTCATTCAAAAGAAATTGTTTTGGTTTTGATCTGGAGCAAAAATTTAGCATATGTTGCTCAAAACATTTTAGATTATATTAATTATATTAATATATATTAATTAATTATATATTACCCTTATCATTCTGAATGTTGTTACAGGAACAACAAAGAACATCCCTGCAATAAAGTCCAACTCAAAGCGTATGTTTACACCATTAACACATACTTGGTTTCTTCCAGCTCATCGCTGTGCTGGATGGCATCAGCCTCGTGGCGGCTCCTCCAGTGTGTGACGTCACTGTTGAGTTTGGAGACGAGTCGCTGCAGCTCCTGTTTGCTCTCCTGCTCCTCCTCTAGCTGCTCCTTCAGCGTGTCACACTCCTGCCGCAGCGCAGACAGACTGCTGCCCAGCAGAGCTTTAGCCTGACGACACACCAAACCATGACACAACAACTCAAAAACATCACTGCAAAACCAAGTTAGGCGCACACACCTTGACCTCCTCATCAAACTGTTTCTTGAGCTCCTCATGTTGGGATATCAGCAGGGCTTTGGATCGGCTCAGGTGGCTGCCCTTGTTCTCCATCTCCTCCATCTGCCTCGTCAGCTCATTGTTTTCAGCTGCAAAGGCAAGTTGGAATAACTTTAAAGCATTGTAAAATGCGTAAGTCCAGTTGATAATTAACTGTTTAACCAGATTAATGAAATCAAATCCAGAGTGGTGTGTGGCTTTATTCTACACAAAAAGCCAATAGTCAACTCACTTTACTTCCTTCTAAATTGTCATCCTTGCTGGATAAAAGTACATTTCAAACCAAAGTTTTGAAGCAAAGCGTGACTCGGCTATTAATGTGAGATCTTCACCTGTGAGTCTGTTCTTTGCTGCTGTAACCTCGTTCACAGTTTTCTGCAGGTCTTCATTCCTAGAGTTGGCGTCACAGAGCAGCTCCTCTAGTTTTCTCATCTGAGTGTCAGTCGATGCCTGATGTTACACATGATCATACAACATGACATTAGCTTTGATCAGTGACTCACAAGTCATCCACAGTTTACCTGCTCATGTCACACAAACCTAGTGAAAGGCCTGAGATGAGATCAAACTAATTCTACAACAATGATTTACGGAAAATTCAGATAAAAGAAAATGGGTAGACATTTATTTCTGTAGCACAAAGAACCAAATCTGAACCAAAACAAAAACATGGATTACTTGTATGTTTTTATCAGCTGTTTGGACTCTCATTCTGACGGCACCCATTCACTGCAGAGCATCCATTGCTGAGCAAGTGATGCAATGCTACACTACTACAGATCTGATGAAGAAACACATTCTTGGATGGTGAACACACTTTCAGCTAATTTGAATTTTTGGCTGAACTTCCAGCCAGGCCAAGCAAGTGCATCTGGTTTAACAGCTGACATATCCCCAATCCCCAAAAAATCTGTAAAACAGTGCCACTTGTCAAGATAAGTTCTCATAAAAGTGTTTTTCGCTGCTCAGAGCATCAGGAGAGTCTGAACGGCGTACATCTGCAGCAGTAAATGCTCTCCTGAGGGACCAATAGTGTTCAGAACTGACCTTGGCTTTCTGCAGCGTCTCCAGCGAAGCCGCCACATCGTCCACTTCCAGCCTCAGACTCTGTTTCTCTTTCTCCAGTTTGGCTCTGGTTCTCTGCAGGCTCTCACACTGTTCTCCCAGCTCCGACAGAGCATCGCTGTGCCGCTTTCTGAGCGCCGCGGACACCGCCTCGGCCTGCACCGAAGACTCCTCCAGCTCCCGCCGGAGACGCTGCAGCTCCTGCTCACGCTTCTTATTCATCTCCATCTACACACACAGAACATGATATTGAGTAATGACGCTAAAAAAATCCAGCTTTGATCACAAGAATAAATTACATTTTACAGTATATTCACAAACTAAACAGCTATTTAAATTTGTAATAATATTTTACAATTTCTATTTGTATTATATTTTTGATCAAATAAATGCAGCCTTAGTCAGCAGTATAGTCCTCTTTCAAAAGAATAAAAATAAGTAAATAAATCACACTGACCACATAAATGAAATTAAAATGTTTATAAAAACTATTATGAAATCCAATTTCTGCCTTTAGAGATTAAAAGAATTCGATAAACTGAACAGGACAGTGTATTTGAAACATGTAATTACCAAAGCTATGCAATTAAATTTGATTTACTTGACACATGTATTCAAATACTCCATTTATGTGGCTATAAACAACCATAACCAATGTTTTTTATACCTGAGAGGCCGTGGCTCCTCCTGCTTCCTCCAGTTTGTCTGTCAGATCGTCCAGTTCACGGCTCAAATCAGCGCGTTGCTTCTCCACCTGTGAAAAAAACACCGTCCATTTACTCCCAAACACACAGTTTAACAATCACCATACAACATATTTCAGATTGTATACGAAATAAATACAGGTACAGATCTACATGCTCATCCACAGTTCTGCTTTAAACAGAGATGTTAAAGAGGCGATCCGCACGCAGGTCAGGACATGAGTGTGTATGAAGAGTTAAAGCAGGGTAGATGATAGAT
The DNA here is from genome assembly GCA_032357425.1 of Enteromius argenteus. Classification (NCBI taxonomy): domain Eukaryota; kingdom Metazoa; phylum Chordata; class Actinopteri; order Cypriniformes; family Cyprinidae; genus Enteromius; species Enteromius argenteus. The sequence continues at coordinate 778,039 of JAUCMR010000034.1, read as the reverse complement.
GTGGGGAAGTGATTAGAAACAACCATAACAGAGTCTAGTCTAGACCCTCCTAGTGTCTGGATCACTTACAGAATTATGCTACAACACAACATTACATTAAAAATCAAAAACATTCAATCTTTGATGGATCCGAGAGCCTAAAGGCAAATTCAAAAACCATCATAACACTTTAACAAAACACACATGAAGGTTTGTTTGTTTTCAAACCTACAGCCCCATTCATTGTTGAACAGCAATAAAAAATCCTCACTGCTGTTCGACAGATGGTTATTAAAACGAACAAACAAGACATTTGTTTATGCTGCAACACATCAAAGCATATCTTGAATGCAAAAACAGGTTTCTTCATTTATTCTCCAGCTGTTCCAGATGTAATTGTCCGCAGCATCACGTCGAATGATGAGAATGAGAGTGAATATGAGCACACTAGGTGAGAGGAATCACAAGCCAGAACGGTAGCTGGTGATCAGACACGATGCTGTACTATAATAAAGCCTATCAAATAAAACAATCATGCAACTATCTGTTAACATTAGACATGATCAGTATTTCCTCATAATGCTTGACCCCTGTTTAAGATGACGGTTGCTCTCCAATACAGCCGCTGAGTGTCCAAATAAGTTTATTATAAATTTATTTTGGAAAATATGACTATTTCCTTATCATTTCAATTATTGAAATGTGTGCTTGAGTATTTACAAATGCCATTTTTTTAGACATTATATATAGTAATGCTATATACAGTGTTCCCAAAGTTTTGGCAATATCTGGGAATATCTTAAGTGTGATTTTTAGGCTGTAAATGAAAGTAAGCTGTATAAAATAAAATAAAATCTATCCAGACATAATAAAAAAATGCAAAATATATCACCAAAATATAGAAATTTGAGGGGGTCCAGTTTTTAGAAACATTTAAGACTTTAAGGCCTTTTAAAGACCAAAATTTGACACGTTTAAGGAATACACGTAAATATGTCAATATGTTTTAAATGTAAATGTCTAGGGAGCATAACATGAGCTGTATTGCATTAGCAACATCATCAAGTCTGAAAAAACTTTTTACTTTTTAATTCATTTTACAAAAACATTAGCTTAAAAATGACTTTTACCGTACCTCAAACACACTGAAAAAAAAAACACAATGTTGTTCCATTGACAAGTCTTGTTTTATAAGAAATTGATCAAAATCAAGAACAATCTATAAATAACTATCTATAAGCAAAGTTTTAATTTTCCATTCACATATATTTGTTCCTCTTTTAAGCAATTTTGTTCAGTTTCTCAGACTTCATATCTTCATTTTACATCTCAGATTAAGATTTTTAAGCTCTGCAGAAACCCTATATATGTATATGAAAATGCACTCATACTGTAAGCTTTCCAGAGAATAAAATAAGGTATGTAGAGCCTGTATGTGTTCGGTCTAATGGAGATATACATGTGTCAGGACGCACGTGTGTGTTTGCAGCAGATGAGGGCTTGAATTCCTCTGTGGAAACCTCTGGAATATAATGTGGTGCGTCCGATGAGAGAACAATGGCACGTCTGTGTGGATCCTCCGGGGGTCTGTGGAGCCAGACGCGTGATAAACACACACATGTCCGTGCTTGACTCTCACACTCGCCACCCAACACGAAGACACCTTCACATCCACAGCCACGGGCCATGTCACTCCGTCAGGCACTACTCCCTCTCAGCTTTATGAGGCTCACAGCAGAAGATCAGAGTGCTAAATATCGTGACCTTTAATAGGTTTCTGTCTCCGGGAGCTCCACATGAGTGCTGGAGTCAAGCCATCGCTTCCTAAAGACATGAAGTCTCCATGCGTATCAGGTACAGTGCTTTTATTTTAGGACATGTACAGGCATCGCCGCCTAGAAATGGATGAACGAAAATTAATAACTTCCATCAGGAAAGAAATGGGAATAAGCAGCCTTCAAATATCATATTTATGATACATCATCAAACGAAGATGTCTCTGGGAAATTTGATATTTTAGACAATACACGAGATGTGATGGAAAAGGGGTGTGTGGATGTCGCAAATCACTATATATGAAATATACGAAAGAGTTTATAGACAACAAATGCAAATTTAATTACTGATACAAAGAGTCTGTATTATTTTTTACGAGCATGCAGTGTCATGATAATGAATATTATTTATTTAAGAGTGCATGTTGACATAAAGATTTATTATTTCTGAGAGCTTGACATCATAACAAATATTTTTTCAGAGCACATGACATCCTTATCATAAAGGAGTGCATGCCCTAATAAAGTTTTTTTTTTCAAAGGAGTCATCATTTTTTTAGTTACTATGCTATTATAAGTTACTAAACATTTTAGTAACTTAAGTTAATAAGTTACAAACTATTATAGACACTAAACTTTTTCTTAGTTACCCTTCATTACGTATTCTACATAAGAAAATTGAATGAGTAAATTATACATATAAGTACTGAGTATAATATTAATTAACTGCATGTACTATATGGTTAGGGTTTGGCTTAGGGTTACTTGCATGTAATTATGCATAATTTATTGTTATTATAAAAGTAAAAACATGCAGCACCCTAAAATAAAGTGTAACCAGAAATTCTACTAACTATAAGTGACTATGCAACTCTACTGTGTGTCAACTAACTCTCATTAAAGTGTTAGTTGACTGTTAGGTTAGTATAATATGTAATAAGTATAATAAGTTGACATGAATTTGCAAAGTTACAGCCAATTAAGTGTCCATTAAAATTAAGTGTTAGCAGATATTAAGCTGACAGTCTACTAATACTCTAAAGACAACTAGTTGAACTAGTTGACTAGCTTTCACGTCAACAATAAACTCACACTGCTGCAAAAAGCTTTAAATCGTGTTTTCTTTCAATAAGCATTGGTGATTTCTGGTCACATGGATGACAAAGGTCAAAGATCAGAGGTCAACTGCATGCAAATGAGCATCAGTGTGATGCATCAAGTAGAAGAATGACTGAAGGGATTCAGCGCATGTATCACGTATACGCTGACACACTGCTTGAAGAGTTTGACTGGCAGGAGCTGGGCGATGATAACCCTGGGCTGATCTGTTATTCCAGGTGCAGATGATTTATATTGAAGCAGAGGTACCTCTGCCCCCCGAACACAACACAAACCAATACCAGACTCCATCCACGTCAGCCCTGACCCTGCCGCTAGCTGATACCTGTCAGATCTGCTCAGGATTACACACACACACATATGACCAGAGCGGCTGTCCAGCACAATTCATTCGTTTCCATGCTAAGGTCAGGCCAAATCATTCTTTTGAGCAGATTCTGAATTGAACTTTAGTTTAAGGTTGATGGCAGAAGATTCAAAGCAGCAATGTTCACACAGGTTCCTCCTAGAATCCTACAGATCTCTTGTTATGTGCTATTTTATAATTACTTCAAAATCTTGAGATTTAAACTATTAAGCCAATACTGCTTCAATGTATTAACAATAAACAGTGTTGAGGGTAAGGCATTACAAGTAACGCAAGTTATGTAATCAGATTACATTTTTAAGTAACTAGCAAAGTAACATTATTTTTTAATTTAGAAGTAAATATGTTTAATTACTTTTTCAAATAAGTAATGCAAGTTATTTTGTTTCCATGTTTTGACTGACAGGTCTCGTGTTGCCATGTTGAGAGAAATGGGGAATAAGTGCAGCAGAGTTGTTCTATTGATGCTTACTATAGTCCTTGACTAAATATGAACATGTTCTCATCTCACCTGCACAAAACAGATTCAGTATGCCTCAAAATCAATAAAATCAGTCAATGCAAACTCAAAATATTATACAAACTTGCAATAATTAAACATGTCTTTGCTGCTGGCCTCCAATGATGCAATTGAACCATACTAAGCAAAAGAAAGACATTTGTTATTGCTGAGTAGTGCTGAACTTTCTTCTCCTGCATCATATTCTTCATGCAATTTGCTTGAGCGGCGCCCTCTACGGTACAGTTCTGCATTGAATTCTTTTTTTTTTAATTATGAGATATTAATTCTCAAATCACAGATCTGAGAAAATGTCAGCTATACTACGAGGCTGTTGAATGCTTGAATCTGATTGGCTGATGAACATTCTAATGTGTGTGGTTATATAAAATAATTATTTCTAAAAACTGCTGCATTCATTTTCATGAATCAATTCCGTATGAATAAAACTTTCCAAAGCGACATATGGCAGGAGTGTGTTTAATTATCAGCTCAACTCACAAGATAAACTAATACTTGCTGGAAAAAACAGCTTGTAACAAGAAAAGCTGCCCTAGTTTGAAAACTACAGTCATGCTAGTAAAATGTAGTTTAGTTAATCGCCTTGTCCAAAACCGACAGCATTTCTGTTTTATAAAGCGTATCTGAAGGTTGTCTTGTAATCGTTTGCAGGTACGTTCAGGTGCCAGCAAATACCTCATCAGTCTAACTCTCAGATAAGCTAACGGACGACATTAGAGTCTCGCTTATCTGGCGATCCTGGACAAAGATCTAAGCTTGTGTGTTTAAGAGATGAGGTCACGGAGGGCCGTTCCCAATCAGCAGACGCTCGTTAGGTTAGATTTCTGATTTGTACCTTTGCCCGTAAGCCTCTCTCAGCCTCCAGCTCTTCCTCCAGCTCCTCAATGCGGACCTGTAGGACGAGATACAGGTCAGCTTTACAGAAACCAAATACATTCAAACTTGGTATAGTGTACGAAAATTGAATCATTCCATGCATACTCTGTTGACCTTAAAAACAAATACGTTTTCATTTAAACGGGCAAATAAAGACAGAATCTGTTTGTGGTTGGTAAGATTTTTTGGTGTTTCTAAAAGAAGCCAATTCTGCTCACCAAGGCTGATTAATTTGGTTAAAATACAGTTAAAATTGTGAAATATTTTTACCATTTTTTGTATGTGAATATATGTTAGAAGGTAATTTATTGCTGTGATCAAATCTGAATTTTCAGCATCATTACTAATCATCATTCTAATCATTCTAATATGCTGATTTGCTCCTCAAGAAACATTTCTGATTATTATCAATGTTGAAAACATATTTTTGTGGACAACATTATACATTTTATATTTCAGGATTCTGTGATGAATAGAAATCTAAAAAGAACAGCATACAAATCGTTTATAACTCCTGTCTTTTCAGTCACCTAAAATTAATATTTTTATTAATCCTAATTTTATTAGCATCAATTAAGCATCAAGAGATTTTAAAGAAACAAAAGACAGTTGAAATAATTTAATAACATCTTTTATTGCATTACAATAGACACTTGGGAGAAAAAAAACCCTCTCTTTTGGCTTTCTTTCCATGTGTCCAAATCTAAGATAAGCTCTCCAATCAGTGTGACACCATAATCACACAGTAAAAAACCACAGAGGAAGAGCGAACGGCCAACTAGATGGGACATGCTGGAATTCTTGAGAAAATATCACAAAGCAAATACTCTGGGTCAATCCCTTGAACCTTTTCTGTGCACACAGCTGAGACAAAAACAGGCAAGCTCTTTAATAAAAGTAATCAACTTCCTTAAGAGCCACAAAATACCCTAGTGCCAAAATCATCCCATTAGGAAATAAAAATGGTTAATGCATTTCCTACTGACAGAGATTTCTGGCTGCAAGTTTGAAAACATTGATGAACTCCTTATTTCCATGTCTTGTGGCACATAATATCTTAGGAATGATCTTCTCTCTGTCATAGGCAGGAAGTTTGTCTGAATCGCTGGAGGACACACGTAACACACATACTGACAACCTCAGATCCACATACACACACACACAAGTTGAAAGAGATTCAACATGAACCTAAAGGCCTGAATGACTCACTCCCATTTAAAGTAGCTGAATTAAAGTTACTTTACAGATCTAGCTATTGATGTTCCACACATGCAGGGACAAGCAGAAATGTGAGCGATACAGGCAATAACATCTGCAAACTATAATGCAGTGAAGAACTAGAGCTCAGGAACTCACATGCCAGCGAAGGACTTCAGCGGAGAGAACAGCCATGATCAACAGAGACTGAAGCAGACTGACACACACACATACACACTCACACACACACAAGCTCACCTCAGACTGAAGGGAATCCACACCCCCTTCACACTCACTGAGCAGTTCAGCCTGCTCTTCATACACACACACACACACACACACACACACACTGGTACTCTTATCGTTATGGGTTCATTCAGTAGTGTATATTATATCCCCTTGCCATAAACCAATCCGTGAACTTACCCCTCACAAAAAACTTTCTGCATTTTTAACTATTCAAAAAACTTCATTCTGTAGCTTAAATTAAGCTTGTTTGACCTCATGGGGACCAAAAATGTCCACATGGTCAAAATATACTGGTATTACTATCCTTGTGGGGGACATTTTGGCTCCGTAACATGAGAAAGACCAGGTACACACACACACACAATGAAAAGATCAGCCAGTCACACTTTATTTTAGGGTCTAGCTCTTGCTATTAAAGGGGATGTGATTTCAAATTTTTCTTTCTCTTTAGAATGTTACAAGCTCTTGGTGCATAAAGAAGATCTGTAAAGTTTACATGCCCAAAAAAGTCCCAAAACCAAAGAGATATTATTTATAAAAGTTATGACTAAGTAATTAAACTTTTTTTTTGTAACGGCTCAAATGTTTACAAAAAGAAAGAAGGCGGAGCTATTATTCTGGCTGTAGTGTTGCTGCGGGCGCCATGTTCTGGAGACGCTGTGTGTCGTT
>JAUCMR010000034.1:750263-771188 GCA_032357425.1 Enteromius argenteus | reverse complement strand
AACCTTTAAGTAAGTTATGTTTTCTTATTAAAAGAAGCTGCTACTTACTATTCAAACGTGAGTTTTGAGCAGTGAAGTGTAGTGCTTGTTGTTTCTCCAATCACGAATGCAGACATGGTGTTATGTTTGCGAGGCGCAATGCAACACGACGCATAAAAAAGACTAATTATGTATAATTATGTCTCCACTGGATCAACAAAAGCCTCGTTTGTAGTGTGTTTTATTGTTTTGGTGTCATAGCTGGGACGCAGCATCACGTTATGGTAAGGGGAGAGACGCTTGTGGTATTCAGCCAATCACAGTGCACTGGAAAGCTGGCCATTCAGAGCACACCTCACTTTTTTAGAACAATGAGCTTTGTACAAATTGACCTGTTTCAGGAGGCGGGGCTTAGAGGAGAAACAAAAATGTACAATGTGTGGAAAATAATGTGTTTTTTTGCACCTTAAACTACATAAACACATTGCATTACACCAAATACACAAAATAATGTTCTTTGTAGATCCATCATTTGACCCCTTTAACAAACCATTAACTGCAACCTTTTGCAAACCACTGATCTGAAGCTTATTAATAGTAAGGTAGTTGTTAAGTTTATAATATGGTCATGCAGAATACGTGTTTTAATTAGCAGCCATATGTTAATAAGAAACTAGCTAAAAGTAAGAATTGGTCCCTATACTATCAGCCTGCTGTCCACACATAATTAATGAGAGTTCACAATTAGCCCAGACTTGATTTCTTTAGTGGAACATGAAAACAGAAGACTGTGCTGCTGCTCTGTTCCTTGCAATCACTAGCACAGTCTAGTACTGAAGCAATAAAATAAGCCAAATGCACAGGAAATAGCGAGCTGCAAACTCTTGATAATGTTCTCTCCTGTGTTTCACTGAAGAAAGTCACACAAGATTGATTTGACGTGAGTAAATGATGACAGAATGATCAAATGCATTCCTAGTGAACCAACCGATCGTCAAAAGATTGATTGCAGACAGTTCTTCCACATCATTGTTTCTGAAAGACACTATGCTGTCATCCCTGTGATGGTTTGCTTTATACATTTTTTTTTACCTTCTCAGTGATTTCTCAGCATCGTGCAGGACTATAAATTGACATCATATGTGAGGCTAAAGCTCACAGAGAGACAAAGGAAGCACATTAACAAATGTAACATTTTGTGTGAAGCACTAATGACATGTAAACCTCAAAAGATTGTCGTTTTATCAAGACTTTATGTCACTGTTTCCCTAAACAGGAAAATAAAATAAAAATTGAGTAATTTTAAACTAAAAACAATCAAAATAAAATCTAATAGAAAGATTCAATATTTTATCTGTTTACCTACATGTCATGTGACCGTTAAATATTAAACATTTCCTGACAAATGTTCAGTACAGTGTGACAACTAGCCTCGGCTACAAACTAAAATATTCATAAAGACCAAGTTCACTGGGGAAAAATTTTCATCATGCCACTTTATTAATGAAAATAGATTATTTAATTGATTGTGTCAATATGACATGAGCCAAATATGTTATTGCATGTGTTTATTTGACTAACATTAAGAAGATCTGTCTCACTGCCCATAAAAGCTTCCCATCACAATGCTCATCTTCTGATTAACAACAATCACAATTATCTGATCAATAAACACTAACCAGCGCTTCACCTGAACTGACCCGACAGAATAACCCAACGCTCCATGTAACATTTGTCTTCGTCTCCACCTGTGTAGTAATTATTGGGCAGACGGAGCCATAAAGCATGCTTTGTGTGATACGCTGAATGTGCCGGGCTGAAAGTGAAAACATGTCCACCCTCACTAACACACAGATCAACTTTCCCCTTCATTAAAGCAGACAAGAACGAGAGACAAAGAGCGTCTGTGTTTTCTAAACAAGCTGAGAAACCATCTCCTGTCTTGTCCATCTCAAGTCTTTCAGCCTCATCGAAGCTCGGGAACGAAAGGAATCGGAATAACCTTGAATTTTATGTGCAATAATTGTACATGCATTAAGAGCAGAAATGTTTCTGTGGCAAAAGATTGTACGCCATCTCCTCCTGATATTGTCTCTGAAATGGCATTAAAAACAAAAAGCTCGCCCAAAAATGATGTGCTGAAACGGTCTTCATCCTCACGCCATCCACGATGTAGATGATATGTTTCTTCATCAGATTTAAAGAAATATAGCCTTGCATTACTCGCTCAGCAATGGATGCTCTGCAGTGAATGGGTGCCGCCAGAATGAGAGTCCAAACAGCTGATAAAAACACCACAATAATACACACCACTCCAGTAAATCAGTTAACATATTGACAAGCCTAAAAGCTGCATGTTTGCAAGAAACAAATCCATCATTAAGACATTATTAACTCAAATATGAGTCCATAATCCATAACACTTTCTCCTTTGAAAAAGGTCAATCTTCTGTTGTCTCTCACATCAGAATCCACCCACATATTTGTTAAGAGCTGATTTGATCTGTGCAGATTTCTCTCCTGATTCACACCACACCACTTTTTCACTAGCATTATTATGGATTATGGACACATATTTTAGTTACAAACATCTTAATGATGGATCTGTTTCTTACAAACATTCATTTTTGGCTTCACAAGACATTAACTGATGGACTGGAGTGGTGTGGAGTACTTGTGATGTTTTTATCAGCTGTTTGGACTCTCATTCTGATGGCACCCATTCACTGCAGAGCATCCACTGGTGAGCAAGTAACGACAGCACAGCACTCGCAGCACAACAATTCAAGATTTCTCCAAATCTGATGAAGAAACAAACTCATCTACATCTTAAATAATGTGAGGGTAAGCACATTTTCATTTCTGACTAAATGCATTAATATCACACATTTCTAAATGAATTTAGATCTGGAGTGGGTGTCTCACCTGCTTGACGTGAAGCGGGACTGACAGAGGTTAAAATAACATTGCTTTTCAACAGCTTTTAAATGCCTCAGACATGATCTAACTCTCTCTTTCTTTTCAAATATATCATTCTGCTGTCACTTTCTGGGTCCGGTGCAAAAGGGCCAACAGAGCACTGGTTAAACAGACTCTGCTTAAAAAAGCAGTGTGAGGTTACAACCGGAGCCTTCCTTCCCTCTCTAGAGAGATCGTTATCAGCTCCTGAACTCCTCAGCTATGTTTTAGTCATCTCTGGCTCACAAATCAGAGTCTTGGACCCCCACAGCGCTGAAAGACAGGAATGCTGCAGCTCTCCCACGAGGCCTCACCTGGAGCTCCTTATTCTTCCTCTGCAGGCCTGCGTTCATCGCCTCCTCGGCCTCCAGCCGGCTGCTGGTGCTGCTTATCTCCACATCTTTCCTGACAGAAGACAGACGGAGAGAGAACGTGTGAGGACGGGAATGACAGGGCTAATTTAGCAGGCATGCCCTGTGTTGTTTGCTAGCCGCTTCCAATAAACGTCACCCGTGTCTCAGATTATTAAACGTGCCAGTCAATCCCAGAACACCATTTGAAGATCTCACTGATTGACTGTATGTCATTTGAATCTTGTTGTTTTAACTAAAGAGCCTTCAAGGCAAGTCAGTTCACTTAGTAACACCCTGATATTTTTTGTTTTTATTAGGCATGTAAGTTCAGCTCCTACCTACATAGACCTGCTTCTATGGAGCTGGAATATGGCAATGGAGAAAATATCAAATGGGAGGAAAATATTTAAATTTATGTTTGCTCTCCAAAAATTTGCATTCTTATTAGAAACTTTGCTTTAATTTGCAAAACATTTTTCTCAGACACTTAATGTTTTCTCACAAAACCTCGCATTCGACAGAAGAATTATGCTCATACATTTTTGTTTCCCAAGAAATGTTGTGTTCGCTCACAAAAAAAGGCCTTCACCAAGAAACTGCTTTAGAAATATTGTATAGAAAAAAAACGTTCACTCACAAAACATAAGCATATGCTAGTAAAAGTATGCATTCCTCCAAAATACTTTTGTTTGATCAATCAATATTTGTTTGCTTCTTTTTTTTTTTTATTTACCAAGAAACTGCATTTGCTTAACAACTCTGTGTTCGCTTACAAATATTATCTAGGAAAAGTATTGTTTTTTACATTTATGTAATCCGAAAAGAATTGTTTGCCTTCCTCTCACAAAATGTAAATGTTCTCTAGTACTGTTTTTCCCAAGAAATGTTTTCTCACAAAAACTGTTGCGTTGTTGAACTTTTCATTCCCCCCAAAAATGTTGCCTTCGCTCACAAAATGTTTGCCTTTTTACTGAGAAACTTTGCATTTGCTTACAATTTTTTTAATTCTTACAAGAAACTTTTTTGTATTATTTCCCTGAGAAACTATACGTTTTCTGACAAAAACTTTTCATTAGATCACAAAACGTTTGTGTTTACATTTTATTCAGTGGCAATTGCAACAGTCACAATTACCTCTTTTTAGGTTAAAAAAGGCTTCTGACTCCAGAAAGCGTGAAATCTGCGAAAGTCTTGGTCAAGACTCACGTCACAGTATGTGTTCAAATCAACAATAAACGAATAGGTGATGCCTCTATCTGAAAGCTGATTGGCTTTTTTAACTCAAAGGCGGAGCTTCCATTCATGCCTATGCCATATTGTGCAGTTTTTCTCCTCCTCCTCTTCCACTTGCTGTCTCTGATTTTAACCCTTTCACCATTACTCAATTATTAAAATAAAAGAAGACTTTTTTTTGTAATTGAGGCCTCCATGAAACAGCTGGTTTTGCTTTCTACAGAATATACGGTATTCTGCATGCTAACAAGCCTGAGCAGCTCTTGGGGCCCGGAGGCCTTTAACTCATCAAAGCAGAGATAGCGGCGCTCCAAGCACATATCATGTTATAGACAAGAGCCGTCCAAACATCTGTTTTACTGTTATATCTTCTCCACTTTTAAAGCTTTTCTTGGAGACACCAACAACTTCAAGAGATCATTCATTTTTATATTAGTTATTATAATAACATCATACGGAGTCCCTAACATTTTTGACAGCCAAACCATTTTGAGCTAAAATATTTACTTGAAGTCCCCCCACAGATTTATTATTTTAATCATTTAACAACACATTCACATGCTATACAATGAAAATTGCTCTTATCTGATACGGATAAGTGATAATGATTAATGGTGGATATTGGCACATGACATGCAGCTAAAGAAATAAAATATTCAAAAATGAAAAAAATAATAATAATAACCAAAATGTATAAAAAATGAATACAAATGAAACAAATAATAAATATTCAATACAATTTTTATGTAATTTGATCGCTTACAACTGTTTATGATTTAATCAATTATTAGATTTTCGCACACCCTAGTGAAAAATACACTTAAATGTATTTGGATTACATTTATTTCATGCTTAGTATTCTACAAATGCATTTTCATTTTTATGTTCTGAATAAAATGCCATGCAATTGTACTTTTAGTATCCTAAACTGGTAACATTTTGTACTTAATGCACTTTAATTGTGCAGAAGTAGTGCTGAAGTCCAACTAAAGACATACTTAGTATATTTGATTGTGCTAAAGTGGAACTATTGCAAGTATACTTCAATATTTAGCATTTAAAGGGCGATATTATACAATCCTCATTAAAAGTGACATAAACACACATTTTAGGCTTATTAATAAGCAAGTAATACTCCAAATAAAGTTAAATATTTTTTTATATCAGTTATCTGTCAGTAAATATGTTAATAGTTTTGTACCATACCTAGTACAAAATAAATATATTTTAAATATATTACTTATTTACTAGGGCAGAACTTACAATCACAGTTTCTTTGTTTAATTCTGAACTAAACAAAGAAAAAAAAGCTACATGCATTTGTGAAGCGTCTCCTCACCTCCTGATCATGTCCTCCAGACTGGCCCTCATCTTGCCCATCTCTGTCAGGTTGTCCATAGTGTTCCTGCCGTCTCCCTCCAGCCTCCGCCTGCTCTTCTCCAAATCCGTCCTCTGTTTCCTCTCCTGCTCCAACAGATACTCCAGCTAGGAGAACATCAAGCAGATTGGTGTGATTTCTTTATCAATCCGGGGCCTGGACCACAGTGATCTGCTGATCTACTCACATCCTCCGCCTGCAGCTTCAGCTTGGCTTTCTCTTTGGTCAGGAGGTTTACCTTCTCCTCCTCGCACTGTAAGTCCTCAATGGCCTGCTGCAAAAACCAAACAGAGACGTGTGGGTCTGTCGAGCAGATGTGGTGTAAATTTCCAGCCAAGAATGGCTCACATCTGACCGGGATGCTTTCATTCGGGTCGATCACAGAGAAAGAATGATGGCTTAATCAGATCAGACCCTGACAGAGACATTCATTCTGGTCTGAAGTGAGGTAAACTAAAACATGAGGCACACCACAGCTTCGCAACAACACTATGCTCCTTGAATGAAGAGCTCACATAACTGGGGATGGTTGCTGATGAAGGTCGTAAATCACAGAGATGAGCTGCTACTGTTGGACATCTGGCTTACGTTACTGCACGCCGATCGTACAGTTTTATGGAGCAAAAAAGATGGTTAGAAAAAAAAGACACTTCTTGACTTACTAAGGTGAACTAAACTGTGATCTGAGGAGCTCTGCATCTACATCAAGACAATAAATAATTACATCCAAATAAGCTAAAAGGGGGGAGGGGGGGGGTCAAACATTAAAGGGTTAATTCATCCCAAAATGAAAATTCTGTCATTAATTACTCAACCACATGTCGTTCCCAACCCATAAGATCTTCGTTCATCTTCAGAACACAAATTAAGATATTTTTGATGATATCAGAGAGCTATCTGTCCCTCCATAGACAGCAACACAAATGAAATGATCCAGGTCCAGAAACTTAGTAAAAACACTGGTAAAACAGTCCATGTGACATCAGTGGCTCAACTGCAGTTTTGCAACACTACGAGAATATTTTTTTGCGCAAAGAAAACAAAAACAACATCATTTAACTCTACCATTCTTTTCCCCTGACTTGCAACATTTTGGAGAGTATCACAAAGCAACGCACATGTATGTAATCTGCGGTTGTTTACAACTAGAAGAAAGCGTACACATATGTTGTGATTTTATCTAAAATGACGGAAGACATAAGTCAAGGGAGAAGAATGGTGAGTAAACTATGTTATTTTTGTTTTCTTTGCGCAAAAAAAAAGTATTTCTCGCAAAACTGAAGTGGAGCCACTGATGTCACTGATGTTTACCGATGTATTTACTACGTTTCTGGATCTGGGATCATTTCAGTTGTGTTGCTGTCTATGGAGGGTCAGATAGCTCTCTGATATCATCAAAAATATCTTAATTTGTGCTCTGAAGATGAACGAAGGTCTTATGGGTTTGGAACGACACGAGGATGAGTAATGATAGAATTTTCATTTTGGGGTGAACTAACCCTTTAATGAATAATTTGTTGATTTGAGGATATGCACATTTGCAAGCATTAGCAAAAACCATATCAATTTCTGGAGAAGTGACAGACACAGTACTGGAGCAACTTTGCTCAGGCTAAATAGGATAAGAGCAGTTCTCAGCTGAGTCAATGACAAATAAAAGCGTCCATACAGACGCAAAATAAATATTTTAAAAACATGTGCCAAGTTGGAAATCTATAATCTAAAAACATACAGTAAACATATTTACTGTATGTTGGATTTGTAAACAGGTTTAACCATAAATACAACTGTACACAATCGCTACTTTCACAACTCTTTTAAATATATTTTTCAAGGCATTTATTATTTTAATTAGTAGTGGTAGAATTATTATTAACAGTTCATAAATATCATTCGATTTTTTTTAGAGGTTGTAGCACATAACAATTTACAACTTGTACATTTTTAAATTGTCAATTTTTCTTCAGTTTTTTTAATTATTAATTCATAGAGAAAATATTACCAATGGCATTTTTTAATGAAAAAGACTTTTAGAGGCCTATCAGGACAATTGTATTACCCTAATATTTCTATCATCATGCTCATAACTTTAATTCATACATTAAAAAATTGTTATCACAAAGAAGTATATGTATGTATTACATTTTTATTGTATTTCTGGAAATGTTATTAATTTGAGCATTACAACTGTCAAGATGCATCCTTATCAATTACCGTATCAATTACTAGAGTCATACACCATGTTTTGATCGGTAATCAAGATTTCCAAGCAGTTCACTGCTGCAACTCATTATAAACCATTTCACAGAAAAAAAATTATTATTTAAAAAACAATCACAGCAGTGACCTGAACCCTCTAAGTTATTTTCCAGATTAAAGTCGGAAACAGCCTGTTGTGCCAGAGGGATGAACGCTAACCTGTTAACGACCTCCAACTTGTCTTCCAGATGGGTCTTTCCCATTTAAAAGCGCAGCTTGTGTTGATTACATTAGTTACATTGCCTCATGACTGAACTTTACACTGCAGCATCCTTGGAAAACACCAGTCAAAACTGGCCAACATCTGTCTAAGGCTACTGTTCTGAGTGATGGACTCTGGAACATGAACACATACCAAGGAGAATGTCATTCCATGTTATTTCAGCAACCCTCACCTGGCTCAACTCCACCAGGTGCTCCTTTTCTTTCTGCAGCTTATGAACCAGCTCGTTCTTCTGGGTGAGATCTTCAGAGAGCTTCCTCACTGCAGAGTCTGAGGACTAGAGAGAGTTCAGATGCATCTGATTTAGGAATATTTGTAAGATAAACATTTGCAATAATGAAAAATATTTCCAATTATGGCCAAGTCTCAACTTCTAGAAATAAAGTTGTAATTATGAAAAAAAAAAAAAATCCTAAAAATGAGAAATTAAGTTACAATTATTAGAAATGAAGTTGCAGTTATGAAATATAAAGTTGCACTTATGATAAATGGTAACACTAAATGAAAATAAAGTTGCAGTTGCAAGAAAAAGTTGCAATTTCAAAAAAAGTCACAAAATATAAAAAAATGCAATCATAGTCACAATTACAAGGCATATATAATATAATATTTAAAGTCACTATTATGAAAAAAAGATGCAATTAATAGCCCAATTACAAGAAATACAGTCATGATTTGGGAAATATTCACAATTATAAGAAATAATGTTGCAATCAAACTGAATTTGTCGCAATTATAAAAAATAATGTCCCAGTATGAGAGAAAAAGTCACATTACAAGAAAAAAATCCCTAAAATTTTAAAAAAGTCACAATAACATAACTGTGTTAAAAAAAGTCACAATTAAGGGGAATGGTTACAATTATGAAAAATAATGTTGCAATTACAAAACAAAATTGCAATCATGAGAAATAAAGTTTCAATTACAAAAAATCTAATTTGAGTTGGAAAAGTGAAGTTGCAACTACTATATGAGAACAATAATTTACTTAGAAAAAGAAAGATGGGATTTGTTTTAACACTGACATAAGGGACTAATGGAGCGCATGTGTGTGTCTGTGTGGGTGGGTATGGGCCTGTTGGAGCTTTGAGAAGCAGATCTAGACCAGAAGTATAGAGAGGCTCCTCAAATACTTTCATCCTGACACCACAGCTGTCATTGTTCCTCTGAACTCAAACAGACATAAACTAGAACTATATGAGCAGACAAATAACCCCACACATCTGCACTTACTGTAAGAGATGAGACAAAATTATAATTGGAATAATTATGGGCTATGTGCTGTAATTGAAAGGCAGCACACCTAGCTCGAATTAGAAGTCAGCACAGCTTTATGCAATGCAGTTAAGGTAACAATTATTGACATCAGAACACAACGCCTATGGAATGGACTTGTTGTTTTGTTTTAAATTTAGAAATGAAATCTCAGCTGAATGTAATGCTTTTAAGATATGAGTTGAGGTCAAACATGATGTTACCCACAGTTTTTCTATGACAACAAATAGACTCCAAACCATTTCCACTCAAAGTGTAAAAGAGCAAACAAGCCGTACATGTCTGTTCTTGTGTATGTCAACGATAGCACATTTATCATGGATAGTATGTGACCTAAACGCTTGCCAAAGATCCTGACAACAACTGCCAGAACTAAATTTCATCTTCAATTTCAAATGTATATTGTTAGATAAAGTGAAAGAAAGGCAGAATTATGAGAGATAAAGCTAAAGTCACAGTTACAAAAATAAGTCTCAACTTAAGAAATTTGAAATATAGTGAAATATAGTCAGAAATATTAGAACTATTTACAATTCCACTAAAAGTTTCAATTATGAGAAATAAATCGTAATTATGAGACAAAGTTGCAATCACAAGAAATAGTTGCAATTACAGAAAAATAAAGTGACAACATGAGAAATAAAGATGCAATTATGAAACATAACTTTAGATCTAAAACAGAGAAATAGAGTTGCATTTCTAAGAGCTTAAGTTCCAATGAAAGGAAATAAAGTTACAAGAACTAGAAATAAAGTTGCAATTATGATCCCGAAATTGCAATTGGAATTATGTGAAATAAAGTCACAATTTATTAAAAACAGTCAGAGTTATGAGAAATTAATGTGCAAATGCTAGAAATACAGTTGCAATTCATGCTAATAAAGCTACCATGAGGAAAAGATGCAACCGTGACAACTAGTGCCAATAAAATGCCAACACAAGAAATACAGTCACAATTAGCAGTTATGAAAAATAAATTCTCTATTCCCAGAAACAATGTGACTATCTGAAACTTAAAGTCACAAAGTTACAAAAAATATTCTCAACATGTGAAATAAACATGCATTTTTGAGAAATAAAGTGGCATTTATGAGAAACAAATTTGTCAAATTTAAAGTCCCCTTTTGTGAGACAACAAATAAATTCTTTACAATTTTGCAACATTTTAGTTTCACCAGAATGTTTACAAATGCAAACACTATTTTACCAGTGATCCTAAGAATGTAACACCAAAAATAAAGTCAAACTCTAGATTGGTCCCAAAAAGAGCTGTGCCTCTTCTCCAAATCATGAAGCATGAAATATTCCAATACTGTTTCAAGCGATATTCCCCAGACTGCTAATGATGCATGACTAACAACGTGGAAAAACCTCATAAGAACAGAAATGGCTGCAGTCCCTTCACTGCAACGGGTCAAGTGTGTGTCAGCCAGCACGTGAACCTCAGTCCTACCTGCTTTTCCTTCTCCACTGAAGTCAGTGTGTTCTCCAGCTCCTCCAGGTCTTGTCGCAGACTGCAGCACTCGGCCTCGAGCCGGTGACGCTGGGAGGCCAGCTGAGCCGCGGCGCCCTCCTCCTGCTCCAGACGCTCCTCCAGTCCCACCACCTGCGCCTCCAGCTGAACGCAGCGCTGCTCAGACTGATGGAGGCTCTCCTGCTCCTGCTCCGGGGAGGATGAGACAGACAGAGGACACTGCATGTCAGCCTCGGGGGACGCACTTCAGAGGGTGACAACAGGAAAAGAGCAACAAAAGCGTCCTGTGATCAGAAGCTTCAAAACATGAGAAGGACAAAGTGCTCTTCCCTCGATGAAGAGGATCATTTAACGAACTAGTCCCAACAGGACATAAAGAGCTCTGCTTTTACAACTCGTACTTTGATACATGCTATCAAGAAAAAACACACAAATATGAGGGTCCCTGCACGGCTGGCAGTGGATGTGTTTTGCCCACAAGCATATTTCTCCATAAATGTGCTTGTTCTGTTCTGATTTCAGTCTTTCGTGTTTGACTTATTAGTAAAGCATCTGTTTTTATCGCTTGCTTATCTACTGAGACATTAATGGTAGTGTTACATCACCTTAAAATGTTACAGGACCAACTGCAAATTTTTTGTTCGAGCAGCTCAACTGAAAGAGACAGAACAACACTGGCTCAACCAATGGTGGGAGTTTGGGGCGGGGCCATCTGTTTGTCTGACCAGTGGGAGATGAGGGAAGTGTTCATGTTTTTTTTATATAAAAAAATTATGCGCAGTTGTAAATAATACAGATATTATTAGTATGACTTACAAGTCTCTATACTTCAAAAATCATATTGTTTGTAATGATTTGTGAAATGTACTAGCATTTTATTTCACTATTTGATCAGCTTGTTCCAGAAGACCAGCTAGTTGCATTAAAGATGTCAATAAATCATCAGGAGCTATGGGTATTAATTTTGCGTTTCCTGATATGCTTTTTTGGACTCTCAAAGTGATGGTACCCATTGACTTGCATTTTATGGATCATCACATTTGAATACCATGTTTTCATTAAATCAGCATCAAATGTTCATTTTTGGATGAACTGTCCCTTTAAGATTGAGAGTACGCTGTGGTGGGTGAGTGATGCTTAATTTGGATTTTGCTATGAATGACGGTGTGGGTATTTGTTAAGGTCTAGTTTTGTCTTATTTTGATCGTTTGTCTTTATTCTCTAAAGCATATGTGATAATAGTCCTGTATAAACAGATTACTGGCTTAACAGAATAGTTCACCCAAAAATGAAACTTCTGTCATCATTTCGAGTAGTTTCAAATCTGTATGAATTTCTTTGTTCTGCCGAACACAAAGGAAGATATTTTGAAGAAAGTTTGTAACCAGGCTGTTTTGGGTCAGCACTGACTTTCATAGTATTTTTTTCCTACTATGGAAGTCAATGGTGACCCAAAACACCCTGGTACAAACTTTTTTGTGTTTGGCAGAAAAAAGAAATTAATACAGGTTTGGAACTACTTGACGGTGAGTAAATGATGACAGAATTTTCATTTTTGGGTGAACTATTCCTTTAATGGATATCTGTATCTAAAAACCACTCAGAACCATTTTGCAACCAAATAACAACATCCTGGCAACCATCAACATTCAAACAACTTTTGGACTGGCGAACATTTTCTTTAGAACATTTTAAAGTTATTTTCAGAACTCTGAAATTACACACTTTTTACCGACAAAAATAAATCATATCATGTCAAGAAATGGCTCTTTTGACCAATAAGAAACCACCAAGCGTTGTCCTAACAACCGCATAACCTATTAATAACCATCCACAAAGCACAAAGAACTTTTTCAAACACACTCACAATTTCTTCTAAACATGTAAAAATCTAGCTTATCTTGCAATTCTGAAATTATCCACTTACTTTTTAACAACAAATATGATCTAGTTTATCATATTATTATGCCAGTGTAAGGAGGGATGCTGAGTCACAATTAGTGAATATCACACTTTCAACTTTGACCTATAAGAAACCACCCAGCAATGTTTTACAAACCGCACAGCAACCTATTATAAACTCCTCTAAAACAAATAACAATCAACAACATTCAAGAATCATGGCACTGGCAAACACACTCAGGTTAGTTAATTCGCAATAAAGATATTATGCACACTCTTTAACAACAAAACTGACCAAAAATAATGCAAAAATACCGATTAAGTCACTAAAATATATCCATTTGCCAGATGCATTCACCCGAAGCAACAAAACTGAAAGTAAACATACCCAGGTCCATGTTCTCTAGGAATCAAAGGATCTCTTGCATCATCATGCACATGCATTATCAATGTACCTGATGGAGTGGGATGGATGTGGTGAAACTATCCCAGTCCAGCTCCTCGTGCTCAGCTTCTGAGAGCGAACACCCGACAGATATGACCTGACAAACAGCATCCATCCCTGAGCAGCGTCTCTCCCTCCTCTAACAGCTGGACGCCTCCTGTGTTTCTGTCTGAAGTCCTGCCACGGTCGGACAGAAACAGGTGCACAGATGACTGCCTGATGTCGAGGTGTAGAGTAACAGACTGTGCGAGTATCTCTATCCGTCACAACAGCACTCGCGTTAATCAAAAGAACGAAGCTAAATCTCCCTGCTGCACGAGACACGGAGCAGCGGTGCATTTATTTAAAAAAAAAACAATCCATGCATACAGTCTGGAAAATGTCTGAGAGTGTCAGAAGAACAAAGCTATTATTGTAATCTATGTAAAAATCTGTTTGCCATTCCTTTTTACAGACAAAACACTCTGTGCTTAGACATCAAACATTTATATCTACCACAGGTGAACCAAGACCCGTCACTGGCGGACGCTGATTACATCTCAACAGGTGTGACTAAAACAACATATGCCATCGACACGCTGTACGTAGTTGGTGTTTGGTGAATTACGTACTCGACCACATACCATAGCAGTGATTTATGGCCTGACGCCCACTGGATGAGATTCAACTGCTCAGAGTTTCAGACTAAATAATGGTGACCATTATAGTGGCCTCTTCATGAAACTGAATGAAGGTGGGTAATCATCCCACACTGATGATGCACAGACACAGAGAGTGACGCCTTCACAATCTGGACATAAATTATTACCAGACAATATAGCAACATTTTAAGCTTCCCACTTTCACATGAATGAATATCAGTAGATTTTCTTATGCATGTTAATATTGAAAAGAAGCTGAAACTGGTAGTAAAAACACCCAGATGAAATTAATTTTATTATTATTATTATTATTAATTTAATTAGTGCATTTATTTTATTTTTTTTATTATTACAACATGGTTTCAGAATTTTCTCTATTATTAGAAAATTATAAAATAATAATGATAAATGATACAATCTTAAGAAAATATATTACTTTTTTATTATAAATTATTTATTTTAGTAAGCAAGGATGCATTATATGAATCAAAGGTGACAGTAAAGACATTTATAATATATTTCAAATAAATGCTGTTCTTTTAAACTTTTTATTCTTAAAAAAAAAAAAATGAATCAAGGTTTCCACAAAAATTAAGCAGCACAACTATTTTCAACATTGCTAATAATCAGAAATGTTTTTTGAGCAGGAAATGGGCGTATTAGAATGATTTCTGAAGGATCATGTGACACTGAAGACTGCAGTAATGATGCTGAAAATTCAGTTTGATCACAGCAATAAATTACATTTTACACTATATTTTCATTGAACACACCTATTTTAAATGGTAAAAATATTTCACATTTTATAATAATTTTGATCAGATACATATAGCTGAGCAGAAGAGAAGAAAAACATTACAAAATCCTACCGACTTCAAACTTTTAGTAGTTATTGCCTCTGTTCTTGTTCTATCCACAATGGTAATAAAGCTAATTCTTATCTACCTCTAATATAATTTTATTTATTCTAAATCCATGGCATGAAATCCAACCTTTTGTCCTCTGCATTTCAAAGGCATGTTGATTCACAAGCAAGAGAAGCATAACATAATCTCTTTTTCACTGATGTATATCTGCAGAAAGCAGATAACCATCTACTTCTTGTGAAATGGTTCTTCGTAACAGCCCTCATTCAACATGCTGTAACCTTTCAAACTTCAGCATCCAGTCTTAAGTGAGCTAAACTCAATGAGAGGACAGGAGTTTCTCTGAATGCAAGAGCACAAGGTTAGGATTGCATTAGAGAAACATGCTCTGACTCGACCGGGTGGGCTTCAGAAAACACTGTTAAACCACATGCGACCTGCTCATATGATGCAGTTGTCACACACTTACAAATGCAAAATAGTGAAAACAAACAGAGTCGTGTGCAGAAGTCTCAGACCTCTCAGTAATATTTGTTGCATTTACGGTTCATGACTGGGTGGCGGTACTCAGAATCATTAAGTGTGGAAAAACTCCTAAAACGCTGTAGATGTTTAGAAAGTGTGGCTAAAATGTGGCCTGTTAAAACAAAGAATTACTCTAAACAATAACTCATCGGTTCATATCTCATAGAGCAGCAGTACAGCTGTGATTACAGCACATCTGTGATATCAAACTGCTGTTTAATGAGCTTGCGAGACTGGAAAACATTTGATATATGAAATGCGCCGATCTATAGATGTTTCGCTTTAATCCATGAGCATTTGAACATTTTTGCATTTAACTGCATGATATAAAACATCAGTAAATAGATGTTTATGTCTTGCACAAGCAGGCCTATTAGGATTTTACCATATCTGAGTCTGCTTTCAATTAATTCATTCAAATCTTGGCCCAAAAGTGATGAGTTAATGACTGTTAATGGGCATTTTACTGCTGTGTAAAGCACTGTCATAGAAGGGTGTATTTCCTCTTCCAGGGACAGGCCTCATTCACAAAACCAGCCCTGCGCCTCAGGACCTGCACCAGCATCCAGACCATAAAGCTTTTCCACATGCACAAGAAGGGCATCACAGCGTTCTACTTTCATTTCACATTATCGGTCATTAGATGGTAAACAGCGTGCAGTCAGCACTTCTCTTTTACTTTCTGCTGAGAACATTTTAAGTTGGAAACTATGCAAACTTGTTTCCACCACAGAGTAAAAAGGTTATTGCAACTTTACATCTTGCAACCCTGATTTTTGTTCACACACCTTTGTTTTATTATTTTGAGGGGTGAAGTAAATATTTGCGGCTGTGAAAAAAGTATTTTACTGCATTTCTCCAGGTCTTCAAGCTGGTCACATGACTGAAAATTATGAACTCTGACTTTTATTTGCAATTCTTAGAGTAGCCTACATCTCGCCATTTTGACTTCTTTCTTGCAAATCTGAGTCTACATCTCGCATTTAACTTTTTTCACATTTCTGAGTTACATTTCACAATCTCATTTGATTTTTATTTACATCTTGCGATACTGATTCGCAATGACAGTTTTTTTCTAAACTATTTGTCACCATTCTTCCAGCTGTAGTGTGTCTCCATACCTATGGAGGTCCCCTGTGTTCCCTTTTGCCTCAGCTCTTCTTTGTGTAGCCTTGTTAGCATTTTTCTGGTCACCTGTGCCTTGTTTCCTCCAGTGTATTTAAATGCTGTATTATTCTCTTTGTTCTTCACTCGGTTTTTGAGTCTTATGCTGTGTCTCCTACCTAACCTCGCTTAAGCCTCCCAAGAAATCCTTAGAAAGGTATTCGGTGACTTGTTCATTGGTTGTCGTTTCCTTTCTCAGTTTTATTTTTCTCCTCTCGAGGAGCTTTTGTTTTCTCAAGTGAATTTTTGTTTCACCTTTTTGTTATGAATGCCTCGATCTGAGAAGAATTTTTGTTGTATTACTGGCAAGGATTTTTTTTTTTTTAAATAAATCAACTTTCCTTGAAACCCTACATCAAGTGTTTCATTTGGGGCCAACACTACAAGTCCTGTGGCTCAGTGGTAGGTCTCTCAATCATCATACCAGAGACCTGAGTTCAAGCCTCAGTTGTGACACTATTAGTTAACCACATTGTGTGGTTCTGAATTCTTCTCGCATTTTTTTTTTTTTTTTTTTTTTTTTTACATCTCGCAGTTCTGACTTTTCTTGCAATTCTAAGTTTGTATCTTGTAATTTTGACACCTTTTTGCTAACTTGCAATTCTGACTTTCTTATCTCGCAATTTTGACTTTTTTTCAATTGATCTCACAATTTGAACTTTTTCGCAATTATGACATTTTCCCCCTGACTTCTAAGTATGCATCTTGCTGTTTTGACAATCTTGCAAAAAGTTTTTTTCTTTTTATTTTATCTCACAATTCAATCTTTCTTCCTCCAAAATCTGAGTTAAATTTAAATTGAAATTCCAGATTAATCGGATTAAAATGGAAATGTATGACAAGATACACTGGTGATAAATAAAGGAGACAGTCAGAAGCTGTTAGGAAATAACAAAATGCCTATTTTCGATTTTGGAAGTTATCGTGATATTAACAGATTAAATTTTTCTGTCCATCTCATAGTGGAAGAAATCCAGCTAGAACTAACTGTGCTAAAGTTTTTTTGGGGAAAAAAAGATCAGCGCTCACCCTCAATGTGAAGTGTGGCTTTAAATAACATACTCTCCGATAAGACCCAATTAATCTACTGTATCTTACCCGGCAATCAGTGGCTGTGATCTGGCAGCAGAGGACAGATGAATTATGGCTGTGTGAAATCTAGATCTGCTATAATTACAGCAGGGAGAGAGATTTTCTGACAGGGGATGGAATCAGGGGGGAAAAAAGCATTTTCCAAGCACGCTGGAAATATACGAGATCAGCCAGAATAACCGCTGGGTCAAATGCATGATTCATAAACACCTGACATAAGATACGCATATGTTCTGTGGTGTCCAGTTTGCGCTGAATTGATATTCCTGCACACAGAACAAGACAAAACGTGAATCCTTTCTGATACCTATCCAAAAGTACAGTAAAAAATGAAATCTATCTGTGTCTGTTTCATCATCATGTCTAACTTGAGCCAGGAACTGATGTTGTGACCTGGCAGCACAAAGATATTTCACTCGTAAATCACATCTTTCTATTGCCAAATAGACACATACACCTACCTTTTCATACTCTGTAGAAAATAATTACTTGCAATTAATTTGACTTGGCAATGCCTTATTATGACCATATATCTTATAAAGGAAAAGTTGCTACTGGAACATATTCAGATTAGCTGAAAACTTAAAAGGTCACTGCATAAAAACTGTCTAAGAAAACTTGTTCACTCATCTGAGCTACAGCACAATGATTTACTGAAACAAAGAGAAGAATATGAGAGAACTGAGGCTTGGACTGGAGTGTCTGCTAATGCAATCAGCTCAAATAATCCCCAATCTTGGCCCTGCTACATCGTGGCATTTCTGCAAGCACTGGCAATATCACCACAATCCCAGAGCCTCATACTGAGCCGTATTTCATCCCTGCAGGCCACAATAATGCTGCAGCTCTACTCACTTCCCATGCTTGTGGAAGGACGGGTGGGCTATAAAGAAAGACAACTACACCAACCTGTCTCTCCATCACAATAAAACCGAATCAGATTTCTCTGTGAATTGTTAGGCCAGAGCTCAGTCAACAAATAAAAACAGTCCAAGAGAGTATCAGTTCACAGAAGGAAGGCAGATCTTCCACATTTGCTGAATAACTCAGTCTATGAAAGCATATCATTATGTACTGTAAACCGTCTACCAGCAGAGTAATAAATAATTACTACCTTAATATGAAACAGCAGGACTAAAACCATATACAGCGGAGTCCAAAACTCTGAGAGTGCACTGAAAGTTTGAAAAATATAGATTTAGAATTTTGTAAAAGTGAAAAAAAGAAGCATCATGACAAATTAATATCCAATATCGAAATAAAAAATATTTTATTATTATTCCAAATGATTAATTCTGCATTTCAAGGTCAATAATAAGACTGTTTAAAATATAATTTAGAAAATGTAGTTTAAAATAATATTCATATTACTAACTAGTACTATAATGTAAAAAGCATTTGTATTAAAGTAAAATAGTGCAAAACAGGAGAATTTCTCACTACTTCACACTTGGATCCCACTGTATGGGACTGTACTTTAATTTGTAATATATATTTTATAACAATATTTGTATTTAATTAATTATTTGTAAATTATAATATTTAAAAAAATGTTTTATGCATACAGTTAATTAATTATTTATTTTAATTTCATTTAAAATAAAAAGCATGGGCATTAAAGTAGAAAGTTGCACTAATCAGATCTTTTATAGTAATAACCATAATTTTATTTAAAGCATGTAAATTAAGGTTGAAAAATGTAAAAATGCATTTTCACTAGTGTTTCCACACTGGGATCCCACTGTATGTCACACAAATCAGATAATTAATACAATTTATAATATATATTTTATAATAAAAAACATTAAATCATTAATATTTTATTTTGTAATTAAATAATTTAATATTTAAAAATATTAATATTTTTTACAAATGTATAATATCTTTAGAATACTTTTTAATATATATATATACTTAAATATTTACTTTAAATTAAAAGCATGTGCATTCAAGTACAAAAAAGCAATACGGAAGCATTTTCACTAGTGTATGTGACACTAATCAAATCATTTTAATGTAATCTTCAACATAATTTCTACTTATATTAAATTTTTATTAAAACAATTAAAAATGTAATAATTTTTACAATTTATTTAAACAATAAACAAGTAAATATAATTGCATAATAAATTAATAATTTGTCACTTTTTTAATTTAAAAGCATGTGCATTAAAATAGAATAATGCGAAAGAGAAGCATTTTTACTAGTGGCCTCAGACTTGGACCCTAATGTATTTGACACTGATCTTGTCATTTCTAATATTAATAATATCATTTATTTATAGCAATATTTGTAAATATATTTAAAATGAAAAGCATGTGCATTCAAGCATAAAAATGCTAAACAGAACTGCTCTCAGACATCTGGACCCCACTGAATGTTACGCTGCACTCAATGAACAGATCTTTCCAGGTAAAGAGACATTACCTGCACATGAAGTCAACAGCATCAATGCCAGCGAGCAGAAAGACTTACAGCACACATCCGGATGAAAACGTCATGTTTCTCCCTGCACAGCTCTGAGTTTTCCCCCTCCAGCTGCCGGACGCGGGACAGCAGGCGATCCGTCTGCTCGATGGCTTTCTTCAGCTCCTCTCGATCCCTCATCCCTGCCTGTGGATGAACCTGAGCAGCGCAGAAAGAGCGTTTCTTCAGTCTGACTGCTGTCTGGAGCCCCTCCTGCTTCTGGGGCCTTTTGGCCCAATTCAAAACAAGCCCGACTTCTTCCACTGATAGGTTTCCGCTACAATAACTCTCCCGGATCAAACACACACACACACACACACAGAGAGAGACTTCTGCGAGGTTTATGCTTCAATGTACTGAGTTTCAGATAAAAAGCCAAGAGGAAAAATCATTAATAGAATTTCTTTAAACAATCATATGAGGGAAGAGAGTCTGTCTGTTAAAGTAATCATATGTTACTCATCATGAATCACAATATGTACACTGTAAAAAATCCAACTTGCAAAATGTTAACTCAATTTAAAATTATAAGTCAGGTGGACAAGTTTTCGAGCATAGTGTTGAGTTTACTTATAAAAATGATTTAACTTCATGTGTACTACTATTGTGTCCAGTGAAAATAAATAGTTAAGTTGGGTAAACTTGATGTTTTGATTTTTTTGTTCGACCATTTCACTTCCTGTCATTGCGC
>JAUCMR010000034.1:739945-750163 GCA_032357425.1 Enteromius argenteus | reverse complement strand
TTGAGTAAACTCAAAATTGCTTTGCAGCAGATTAGCTAAATTTTTTAAGTTAACTCAACTTTTTATTTTTTACAGTGTACATGATTACTAGAAGAGACAGCAGAAACTCCTATAGGAAATTCAGAACCACACGGGCATAAGCAACGCTCATTACACATGACAGCTGACTGCTGAAGTATAAATGCAACGTCACGAAGCAGGTGCAACTTGGTGTTCATCTCTATAAAGCAGACATGTGATTGGGAATGGTCGGTTTCCATGAATAAAGTTGAGATGTACAGTGCTCTAAGGCAAGGTTAAGGATTTTTGCATAAATAATCTCATAGATATCGTAAACACTTGAAAGCAAGCTATTTGTATTCATTATTAATTATTTTTTCATTATGTGTGTGTGTGTATATAAATAAATATATAAATATATATATATATATATATGCTGTCAAATGATTAATTGCATCTGAAATAAAAGTTTCCGTTTACACGTGTATATACTGTGTACATTTATTATATTTACATTATATAACTACACACATATACAGCATTTATTTTTTTTTAAATATTTCCATGCATTTCCATGTATGTATTTATATAATTGATATTATATATCAATATTTTAAAAATATAAACATGTGTATTGCTAATAAATATGCGATTTATGCATATTGCATATATATATATATATATATATATATATATTTTTTTTTTTTTTTACACACTTTTTCATTCACTAGAATAACTAGAAAGAACTGCGATAAATGCTAAAAACTATCCATTTGTTTAAGATTGTAATAATAAAATAACATGACAACCAATAAAAGTTTGCAATAACAACCAGCATAATGTGAACACCGGAAGTCTCGCACATTAAAGTTAACATGCAGAAAACCACACCCATTCTTATGGTACAAATAAATAGATACTGTTATGTAGCTATATGTAATATGTTGTTTATTAGATGGTCCAAAACTGCAGGAGTTCAGATATGATTCTGTAGTGTGGGCAATATTGTCACATCACTACTACTATAGAAGGCCTACACCAATATTAATTTCATAGGAGCAGTTCAATAGATAAGAGGTTAATATTAAACAACTTACATTTTTGCCACAAAGCACTGATAGATATGTTTGCTCTTCCAGCGAAAATAGCCATTATCCGTATCTCTGAACAGCTCTGTGGTGATCTTTCCTTCTGAATGAATCAGTGTTTAGAACGATTCAGTTGAGTGAATGATTATATGACTCGCTCAAATGATACACAAAAGCACGTTTTTGCCACCTACTAAGTGCACTAGGTATTTTTGTTGGATTCCTTGCAAGGTTTTGAAAAGTTCAGAATTGCTTACTTGCAAAAGGTACAGATTCTTTCTCTTTTATACAAGTAAAAATCTAGAAAGCTCAGAGCTACTTATTTCATTAAAATGAGTTCAGCAACATCTGTCTGTTTAGCTGCATATGTGAATGTTTGGCAACACCTTTTTTATGTCAGCATTTGCTTATTGCCTGCAAAGTCTAATGAATGTCATAAGTGTGCCCCTTTGAGAGCTTTTACTGTAATGTCAATCATTCCTCTCAACTGAGTTTTACAAGATTCAACAAGCAAATCTGGCATTGCCACCAAAGCGCAGATTTTAAGCTTCATGGATGGAAAACCAGATGTGAACTAATTTTCCAAAACATACTCAAAAGCTGTTTAAAAAAAATAATAATAATAAAAAAAGGAAGAATTTCTGCTGAAGCTCAAGCCAAAATGTCTGTGGAAAATGTCTGTCATTAAGTAAAACAATCCCGTCTTATCTCTAGAGAACATCTGATGTATGACGTGTAGGTATTTCACTAATGAGGGGAATTTGAACATTATCAAAGTGTGTTTAGTGACTTTATGAACTCCAAACAAATAACCTTGCACCATTACAATTTGTGACCTAAAAACCTAATCTTTCAAGCATGTCAGCAAAAGGGCTGGTGTGAGTGCTACAATGTAAAATCATAAATGCATCATGCATGACACTGTTTGTGTGGTGAAGTTTTCATGTTTCAACTCGAGATCAGGATATACGTCAGACCGAACTGTCAAAACACACAAATTGCATTATTTGTGAGATGTAATACCTGAAATAATCCTGCATTTGCATTAAATACTCTGTTAAATACAGTCCCTCTGGCAAAAAAAAGACTTTCACATTCCTGCTTTCACAGTTAATTGTTCAAGGCCCAGATCATGAGCAGCAGTTTTCCAAATAAATTTGTTCCCCTACACTGCATTCCAGCTCTACAGAGGTGACACACACACACATGGGTCCACAAGCTTTTTAACAGCTGTAGCAATTCCACTATTTCACAAAAGCATTATTGATTAATTCTTACAATATGAGAATGCATGGAGCATTTGTGTCTCTGTAAAGTTCAAACTGACCAAAATAACATTTTAATAGGCTACATATTCACATACATTTACCATTATAATGGCATATTTTGCTTGATTGTAGACAGTGCTGTTAAATTCTTTTCCTGTAGCACAATATATCCCCTAAAACTATTATAACTCTAACACATTTGCTGAAAAGCTCTGAATTACCCATCATCCTCTCTGTATTGCTTTTAGATCTCTTTCAAGGGCAGCAATGGCAAAAAAGATTTGTGTTCGCTCTAATTCAGAAAAGAAACGGATATTCAAAAATCCATATGTTTGATGTTAAAATAGACTTGTTATGTTGTATATTCCAGATTACAATGCAATCTAAAAACAGATGTTTTATGCATGATTTCCTGGACATATACATATGGCATGATATATGTTGCATGCACATCAAAGCTGCTCCTAATGCATTTGTGCTGCAGATGCTGGTGAATCGACTCCACTTACATGCTGGCAGGACAAAAGTTGGCCTAGATATAAACCAAAACAAAATAAAAGATGCTATCGCAACTCTGACAGTAAATCACTGGCACAAAACAGAGAAAGAAATACAAATATTCATTAATGTACATGGATGTTTATTTATTTAACGTTTTAATATTTTATAAAATATTAAATATTAATGGTAAAATAATCTAAAATTATTATAAAATATAATATATTTTAAAAAATAAATAATAATTTCAACAAATTTGTAAATAATCTATTTGCATATAAATGAAATGTTTCTTGAGCTGTAAACCAGCATAATAGAAGGATTTCTGAAGGATTATGTGACAGTGAAGTTTTAACACACCGTTTTTACAGTTTTTTTTTTTTTTTATCAGATAAATGCAACCGTTGTGACTTCTTTAAAAAAACGGCAATGAATCTTGAAACTCGTTATTAAAATCTATGGCAGCCCAACTGAAGACCCTTTGAATTGTGGGACAGGACTGTGGTTTTGTTCAAATGTTTACATTCCTGGGGAACACACGTGTGTCTGCATTTACCTGCACATTAACACCCATCAATCCAAAACTCACAAAGAAACACCAATCCTTCACACACATACAGCAACTAGAAACTCAGACCCTCATCAGAGCTCAAACACTGCTGAACGTGAGGGTGTGTCTGACTAACACAGGGTGTGTGTGTGTGTGTGTGAACATGAGGCCCACAGAAGCACGCAAAAAGTAGAAAAGGATGTGTCTTACGTGTTGACTGTGGATGAAGATGGGCCGGTACTGGTGGAAGTCAGTCTGGATCACACACACTTTTTTCTCCATCCTCATAGGCTCAGGCTCCCATCCTGCTGTCTCCTCCACGAACGCAGAGGAAGTGAAGCGTCTGTTACCTGAGCCACGCTAAACACACACACACACATGCTCACAGGGGGAGGAACTCCAGCACGAAAAGAAAACATCAGACTCCCTCTGACACTCTCCACCTCCACGCACACACACTGTCAGCAGGGATTAACACAGAGTCTCTTTGTCATTACCATTATTTATGTTTCTCCTAACTCTGTCTTTTACTTCTGTCTGTTACTTCTGCTCACCAAAGGTGCATTTATTAGATCAAAAATACAGTAAAAATAGTGAATATAGTGAATTATAATTACAATTTATAATAACTGTTTTCTGTGTAAATATGTGTGAAAATCTAATTTATTCCTGACTGTGATCAAAACTATATTTTCAGCATCATTGCTCCAGTCTTGTCACATGATCCTTCAGAAATCATTTTAATATGCTGATTTGCTGCTTAAGAAACATTTCTGATTATTATCAGCGTTGAAATGGTTGTGTTGCTGGATATTTTTGTGAAAACCGTTTATTTTTTAGGATTCTGTGATAAATTGAAAAGTTTAAAAGAACAGCATTCATTTGTTTTTAGAACCTTTATAAATGTATTTCCTGTCACTTTTGATCCTTTTACTGCATATTTGCTTAATAATAATAATACAAAAATATATATATTTTAAAAGTATTCTAACAAGATTCTGTATATTTAATTTAGAAAAAGATATTGCAGTATGTTGCATAGAGATAATCGGCAAATAAAGGCTCTAAAGGTAGACAAAATGTTTTAAAAACAGTTTTTTTTAATGAAAAATAATTTGTATTTCCACACAAGAGAGACTTGCTGTTGCTTCATAATACATAGGTATCAGCATCAGCTATCAGCCAAAATGATTTGAAAAATATCTGCAAAAATATTATTTCGTGCATCCATAATTTAAATTTTTTTGGGGGAGTACATGATCATTGTTGCTGTTCATGAGAGTGTTTGATGAGCCTCAGTGTTGATGCTCCTTTCCGAAGGTAAAAATGCCACTGGGCTTATGAGAGCTGACGAGAAAGACTCATCTGGCACCAAACAATATTTACCTTAGACATGGAAAAATGTCACGCAACATCTTTAGCCTTTCAACAACACAACCAAGAGAAATGGCCTGAGGAGTTACTAATGCTTTCAATGGAAAATATGAGCTCCATGTGGTCCGATACTCAATGACTTGATCATCTTCAGTCGAGCCAAACATCAGCACTAAATAATCACTGATCTGATGACACATGAAGTCCAGCCGATCATGACTGATGTCCAAACTAGTCCTGTTATCCATG
The DNA here is from genome assembly GCA_032357425.1 of Enteromius argenteus. Lineage (NCBI taxonomy): Eukaryota > Metazoa > Chordata > Actinopteri > Cypriniformes > Cyprinidae > Enteromius > Enteromius argenteus. Next base: position 745,136 of record JAUCMR010000034.1, on the reverse strand, counting down.
TGGAAGAATCATAATTCTCCCAGAAAGAGTCTTAAATAAATAGTTCAAACTGTAAATAACCCACATGTTTTAGTACTTCAAAAGAAATCCAAAACAGTCCAGGCTTCTTCATCCAAATGGACCGTCCCATCTCAAGCTTGTATAGGCATGTAGGGGAGAATGGGGCAAGTTGTCACAAGGTTCATATCTCAGTTTCTATGAGATTTTGCACATATGGTGAGCTTCTCCAGCTGTGTTTGATGTTGATTTCAAATATCCAGTCAATATGATACAAATACAATATATATATATATAATTATTATTATTATTTTACCGGTGTCATTATATTTTTAGATTTTTAGATGAAGATTTTAACTAAACTGTGTTCTCAGGATGAGGGTTTTTTTTTTTAAATGTTATGGCGGGGCAAGTTGTCACATATATTTAAATGCATTTCGTATTTTATTATTTAATGTAATGTGTTATTTAAACTGTGCTATAAAAAGTTTTTTCTTAAATTAAATATTTTATGCAATGAGTTTTTTGGATTTTTGAATTTTGTCAAAAACCTGCTAAGAGTAGATTGGGGCAAGTAGTCACATATATTCTACTGTTACTTGCAATCCATAAATTATCATTATTTGCCAAAAAAAAGTTGTTTTTTTAATTTCACTTTGTTGGCAGATTCCTACTACTGTACAGTATGTGTTGTTTTTCGTATGAGCTAACTGTATACTTTTCTACAGTTTAGTCTCTATGTGGTCATGCAGAAATAGATGACTTTCAGACATAGACACACCCTGAGAAATATTTCCTATATATATGTATATACATATATATATATACACATACATAATAAATATTTATGACGAACACTGAACACACTGAAGCAGGTCAAGAGTTCAGTGTAAGCGCTGTGGTAAGATTAGTGTGATGTATTACAGCCCATTTTAAGTTGTGCTCTTTTCTGAGTGTTTACTCTGTAGTACATCGCCAGAGATTTATGATTTGAGAGCAATATTCTCCTACCGGTCGATCTAAAGCCCTTTATTTGAGTGACTCTGACATCAATCAAAACACCAAAACAGGCAGAATTTAGCGTGAAGCGATTAGACAGAGCAGCTCGTCACATTGCTGTCTGGATTCATGCCATATCACTCTGAATGCTGCTTTTGTTTGGTCACTATATTCATAATAAACGATAACCCACATTTCTCTTTGTATGAGTGCCAGTATGCTTAGCTCTTAAAATATACAGCCATCCTTTCACCTCAACTCCACTCACTCTTCAAACCGCTGACATGCTTTATCTTCAGGAATTTGGGATGCTTTAATTGATGCCTTTTCCCATCCTAAATGTCATGAGATAAAATGTATAATGACTTATATGTATATTGATTTATCAATACAGCTCTGAATAGAGACATTAACAAGCCACTTTTGGTGAAGCACATCAGGAATGAGAGTTTAATTATATTCATTTCTAGAGAATTGTTATAAATTATGGACTCATATTCTAACCAGAAGCAATGGTTTAAAGTTAAAAAGGTCTTAATGATAGATTTGTTTCAGACACGCAGCTTTTCTCCAAATCTGATGAAGAAACCAACTCATCTACGTCTTGGATGGTCTGAGAGTGAGCGTTTTTATTTTAGCTCAACTATTCCTTTAAATGCAATGTCTTGGTCTGTCAAGTGATATAAAACATTTCTAAGTCAAACTTTACTCCACTTTAATGGTGATCCTGGCCAGGTGCCGTAGCCGTGTAAACACACATGCGATGCGTGCCAGGGGCTTTACTAATATATCCAGTCAGACAACCAGCACGAATTCCACCTGGACAGATCACCGCCCGAAATTAAACGCATGTCAGGAGCAGCCTAATATTAAACAGTAGGACTTCTGTATTAAAGATCGAATTGTCTTCGCTGCCATCCGTGAAGAGTGCCTGTAAATCAGTCACATTTACTCTTCATCACTGATAATCCTCATGTCAGTGAGATTAATATATCATGCAGTATTTATTATTTGAAATCATTTTGATGCATTCTCTGCCAAGCACAAATGTAAACCACAGACACAGACAAGAATCAGTCCGGCTGCTGAAGTAGTGTTTAATCCTCAAAACAGAAGCACATATCTAGAACAACAAAATATCAAAATGTACAGCTTTTTTTTTTTTAATTTTTTTATTAATCTTGATATACAGGTTTTGATGGTGAACTTTATTGGAATGAAATCTGACACACTTGTAGCGCCATCTATTGGAGGTACAAATGAACTTTTTTTAGCAAATGCATTGAAAAAAATGTGAGTATGGATAATTAAAATGTCTTAAAACACATGTGAGTGCTAAAAATACTATTACAGTATTTTTAATTATCATTAGTTGAAATATGTTTTTGTTCTGTTCAAACAGGCTAACTTTGAGAATAAATATGGGTCCATACGGGCACTGAGGGGAAGGCTGCTAATTAATTTGGAAACAGATTTTGTGTGTGTGTGTGTGTAATCTCTGTGTGTAATAGGATCAATCTCGCATGCTGGACAGCTGAGCCAAATTCCCAGTGACTTACATTAATCCCAAAGTGTAGTGAAACGCAGCAGGTGCCGCTCTCACTTAATATACTTTCTTGAAATCAATCGCTGCTCCCTGCTGTACCGAGGGCCACCGCACGAACACGAGCAGCTTATTCTCCTCTGTATATCACAATATTTTTGTCCGTTTCATATATTTTGACCTCATAGAGGCTGTCGGGCGGGAGAAGCTTCACCATACTGTCCCAAATAAACACTGACAGGTTTTCTGTGGTGCTGCAGGGAACAAATAAACATGAAAATGTCATTAAAAGGACTGTATCACAACAGATATGAAGCACAAAGAGAGAAAGAGAGTCAGTCATACCTGACAACATCAGCAAAATACGGCACATCCAGATCCAGATTCTTATGGTCAAGAGGTTTCATGATGGCCTCCTTAAAAAAGCAAACATAACTCTTTGACAATGTTTGCATATTTAGCCTTTGTCCATATTATTTGCTAAAATAAAAATTAAATTTTGAATAAAACTAATAAATTTGACAATGACTTAAATTATGTCAATGTTAAAGATAATTTATTTGTAAAATCAATGTTTAGTTATGTTATATTAACTCAAACACAAATTAAATTCTGGTATTTTTATTTATTGTTAAATGTACAGGTGGCCGTACCTCAATATGCTTCTTCAGATCAGTAAGGTTCATTACCATTCCTGTTTTGCTGTCAATCTATGAAAAAACAAATAACCACTTATATATATATATATATATATATATATATATATATACATATACACATATTAAAAATTCACAATACATCATAGTTGTAACGTACCTTCCCACGAACCGTCACTTCAACTAGAAAAACATAAAAACTTGTTTTACTTGCTTGCATGAATGAAATATATAAGACATGAGCATTACTAAGTTTAACAGTACATGTGATCATAATTTACTGCCCCTGCATGTATAATAACTCACCTGTGTAGTTATGACCATGGCCATTAGGATTGTTGCATTTTCCAAATATTCTTTTGTTCTCCTCATCACTTAATGATTTGCTAAAATGAATAATAAAAATAATAATGAATACTACCACCACCACTACTGATTATTTAAATCAATACATTTGCCAATTATTTAAAATAAGCAGCTGTTAACGTTTAGTCAGGCCGGTAAAACTACATTTCCCATAATTCCTTCTTTCCTTCGTGTCGACGCAGCATGTTTCCGTCTTCCTGCAACAGTTTGCAAGTAATTCAGAACTCAGACTGACTGTTTGAATAATGTGCGTGGATTTACCCGGACCTGAGTTCACAGTTTGCTCGTTGAAATGAGAAAGGTTCAATGCAAGTGTAAAGTTACAACGACAAACACAGCGTATGTAACGTTATGCTGAGATGTACTGCCACATCAACATAAAACCAGACACGCTATCGACCGCAAAGCGCGTTAGTCCATGTTAGAAGGCAGACCGTGGGTTGTTAGTGAGAGTTTATTCGCTTAGTAGCTTACCTGTGTAAGCGATGACAGGCGCTGAAGCTCTGCACGCGCGTGATAAAACCGATGCGCTCAGACATGATGAAGATGATGATGATGAAGATGAACAGGAGAGTGTGTTTCTGGTGCTTTATAATCACAGATGCCCTGCACTGGCGCTTCTCGCTATTATAGTATATATTTCATGATTTTCAGTTCAATTTCAGTTCACTGGAGGCGTGGCTTCGTCAATCCGCCCCCATCTGCATGACATGCTAATCGATTAAAGTATGACATCAGCACTTTCCACGTGAATGATTGTGCTCATGAGGGTCATGTGTCTTCCAAAGTTTCTGACACAAAATTATTCACATTTTTCTGTATTTTACAATATACATTTTTTTATATTAAATAAAAAATAAATATTATAACATCTATATATGTTATTATTGTATGTGTGTCAGTGTGTGTGTTAATTAGACACAGACCAAAATTATTTTAGCAGTTCTTTATCTCTAATTTTAATATTTATAAAGTTATGATGGCAAATATTTTTTTATTTTTTTGGAAACTGCAATACTTTTTTTCAGGATTCTTTGATGAATAAAAAGTTATAAAGAACAGAATTGATTAAAAACACAAATATTTTCTAACAATATAAATGTTTGCCATCACTTTTCAATTTAACACATATAAAAACATAACAGTTTTAATTTCTTTCAAATAAAAAAGAATACAAATGTACTGCCCCCAGACTTTTGAAATGTAGTGTATATTGTTAGAAATGATTACTATTTAAAATAAATGCTCTTCTTTTTAAAGTTTTTTTTCATTCAAGAGTCCTATATCGTAGGATCCAAAAAAAAACAAAACAATTAGCAGCACAACAGTTTCCAGCACTGATAATAAATCAGCATATTAAAATGATTTCTGAAGGATCATGTGACACTGAAGACTGGAGTAATGATGCTGAATATTCAGCTTTGCATCACAGGAATAAATTTGTTTTAATGTATATTAAAATAGATTTTTTTTTTTTTTTTCATAAAAAAAAAACTGAAATGCTGTGACACTCATATATTTAACTCAGGTGCTGTCCATTTCTTCTGATCATTCTTGAGATGGTTCTACACCTTCATTTGAGTCCAGTTGTGTTTGATTATACTGATTGGACTTGATTAGGAAAGCCACA
>JAUCMR010000034.1:715782-739845 GCA_032357425.1 Enteromius argenteus | reverse complement strand
GGCCCAGCCAGAGCCCTGACTTAAACCCAATTGAGCATCTCTGGAGAGACCTAAAAATGGCTGTCCACCAACGTTTATCAGCCAACCTGACAGAACTGGAGAGGATCTGCAAGGAGGAATGGCAGAGGATCCCCAAATCCAGGCATCTTTCCCAATTCACGAGTTTGCGCTTCCTCATGACAATAATAATTAAATAGTAAGTGAATTTGGCGTGCTGTCCGGGGGGCGAGCCGGGAGGACGGCGGACTCCGAGCCCTAGTGAATTGAACCCTAGTGAGGGCAGAGCTCGGCGTCCGGCTTAGTAGGGGTGTGACGAGATCTCCTGGCAATTGGTCTCGCGAGAACTTAGCGATATCCTCGCAATAGTGGTATGATGCGGCACGACAAATCTCTGACAGAAAACTGCTGCCGCGTTCTATTTATGACGTGCAAATTCCAAGCGGTTTTCAATGGTCGCGTTTTGAAGCTGTTTTGATAAATCGCTTACCCTGCTTTTAAAGGGATATTTGTGTTATTTGTTTTTATTTATACTGTTTATATTTTTTGTGTAATTACTTGCATGTCAGTTTGTGGCAAAATATTTTGCAGTGTTCACATGTTGTTTATTACCGCATGTAATTCATTAAAATAGTAAAAAAGTTGATTACAAAATACACCTACATTTTTGGAATATTTTTGTTGAATAAAATACTATTTTTCCCAATATATTGGGGATTTATTTTAAAAAGTCTAAAAATCTTGTCTCGTTCTCGTGGGATAAGTGTTAGTAATATGCATCTCTCTCTCTCTCTCTCTCTCTCTCTCTCTCTCTATATATATATATATAAAAACATACGTATTTATTGATAAATTGTTCTAGGACACACTAACAAAAATAAATAAATAAAACATTAAAAGTGATGTTTTTAATCCTACAGTACATTTGCATGCACTCACTGTAAAAAACTAAACAAAACAAAAACTAATTAACACTTGTAGGCAAACATGGCCCCAGTAAACTGGTTTTGTAACCGAATGCTGCCATATTGTGGTTTAATCCGAATGCATCAAATAAGATCAGGAGGTCTCCTGCTGTTACATAAGCTCTAGTCTTTCAAGACTAACTCCTTGTCTGCCAACTATCAAATCAAAAGATGCTTCAGCTATAATCACTTTGTCCACTTTAATCCTCAGTTGAGTTTAAATAGCAGACAGTGCCATTATCCTGGACACTCATTCACAAAATGGGCAACGCTAAAAGTGGAGCACTTTCCAAAGAGCTTCTGGAGGAGCTGAAGATGAACACCAAGTACAGCGAGGAGCAGCTTTACGCCTGGTACCAGAAGTTCCTGAACGAGTGTCCGACGGGCCGCATCAGCCGGGAGCAGTTTGAGAGCATCTACGCCAGCTTCTTCCCAGACGCAGACCCCAAGGCTTACGCTCAGCACGTCTTCAGAAGCTTCGACGCCAACAGCGACGGGACGCTGGACTTTAAAGAGTATATCGTGGCTCTGCATCTGACATCCTCGGGGAAGACCGTGGAGAAGCTGGAGTGGGCCTTCGCTCTGTACGATTTGGACAGGAATGGCACCATCACCAAAAACGAGATTCATGAAATAGTGAAGGTGAAAACTGGCATGGATTTAGACATTGTAATCATTCCTGGGTCGATTGCTTAAAACATTGTAGTCTATTACTGATTATAAACAGCATGATGGAAATTGTAGTTTGTAATTACACATTATTCTGACTAATATTGATGTAACTCCTGAGATCTGTGTGTGTAGTTCCTTAAAACTGAAAGGCTTTCAAAAATTGATGCTGTCATCAGAATATGTAGAGTCTCTATGCTCTCCTTTGCAGTCAATATTCAACATGATCTCCAAAGAAGACCAGAAAAACCTTCCGGATGATGAGAATACTCCTGAAAAACGAACAGATAAAATTTGGGACTTCTTTGGGAAAAAAGAAAACGGTAAGTGAGTTTTAGTATGCGTTCAGTATTATTAACGTGTGACAAAGATACACCCCTTTAACAGAATAAGCTTTATTGAGTTTTGAAGAATGCATTTGCTTTGTATCATCAGGTAAAATAACAGAGGGCGAGTTCATTCAAGGAGTTATGGACAATAAGAACATCCTCCGTCTGATTCAGTTTGACGAACCACAAAAGGTCCAAGAGAGGCTCAAAGAGAAGCAGCAATAATGTTTTCCTGCTGGTTTGTGTTTTAGTGTGATCGGATTCTTTTGTTTCATGTGCCCTGTAATACTTTGGATTTCTGCTATTATGTGTTTCCTGAGATTTCAATACAATATGTGCCATGAAATATGCATGTAATAATGCTGCAGTAGAAAACATGAAACAACATGGACAGTTCAGAATGCAAAAGCTGAATATCTAGACACTGCGTTACAGTGAAATACACAGATACTGTACAATCAGCCCACTGTCAAGAAAGGGTCAAAGACGCAGTTACTTTTACAATCATCGCCGATCATGTGCTGTGAAACCACATGCAAATTATGTAAATAATCCACAACTTTGCTTTACACTCATTTGCTCATGAATAAAACGCAATATGTACAGTAACAGTCATGCAAACTATTTCTTTTTAGTATTCTACTAGTACTACTTTACATAGAGTAGCATGTATACATGCATAAAAATTAAGACACCAAAGGTTTTTCCACATATGGGATTTTCCAATAGTATGTTTGACCAATTGTTAATTGTTCTGTTAATTTAATTGCACTGCCTTTGCAATGTAAAAAAAAAATATATATATATATATATATATATATATATATATATATATGTATAATCAATGCAAATTTCTTGCAAAAATGCAAGAAAAAATACAAAGTTAAGTATATATTAAATTGCATTTAATGGGTAAGTTCACCCTCATGTCGTTTCAAACCCATAACAAATTAAGATATTTTGATGAAATCACAGAACCATCCAACCCTCCATAGATAGCAATACAACTGAAATGATCCCAGGTCCAGAAACCTAGTAAAAACATCAGTAAAACAGTCCATGTGACATCAGTGGATCAACGCTAGGAGAGTACTTTCAGCAAAGAAAACAAAAATAACATTAAATTACTTGACGTAATCAGTACAGTTTTCATCCGGGGGAAATCATGCGTGTGTGCGTAATCTGCGGTTATTTACGCCTAGAAGAAAGCGTACGCATGCGTTTTGATGTTCTCTAAAATGGCGGAAGACGTAAGTCATGGGAGAAGATGGTTGAGTATATGATGTTATTTTTGTTTTCTTTGTGCAAAAAAAGTATTCTCGTAGCGTTGCAAAACTGAAGTTGATCCACTGATGTCACATGGACTGTTTTACTGATGTTTTTACTATGTTTCTGGATCTGGGATCATTTCAGTTGTGTTGCTGTCTATGGAGGGTCAGATAGCTCTCTTATTTCATCAAAAATATCTTAATTTGTGTTTCGAAGATGAACAAAGGTCTTATGGGTTTGAAACGACACGAGGGTCAGCAATTAATGACAGAATTTTCATTTTTGGGTGAACTAACCCTTTAAATTTGACCACAAAATGCAAGAAAAATACAAATCTAAATGCATATACTAAATTGCATTTAACAATATTATCTAGCATAGTTAGGAGAATAAATCTGATAAAACTTCCAATTCAGCATATTGTTGAATCTATGGCAACATTAATGAATTTCAAGGAGTGCTGTTAAACAATTATTTGTGATTAATTGCATCCAAAATAAAAGTTTTTGTTTACATTGTATATGTGTGTATACTGTGTATATTTATTATGTATATGGGTAGTTGACATATCAATGGGTCTTATGGTGTGACAGAAAAATGTACAAAAAAAATACCTCTAACATTTGAAGATAAACATCTCTTGTGCTATTTGTAATTCTATAAATGAAGATACATTTTTCTCGTGTTATCTGTGTTGTTGGGTTTTTTTTTACATTTTTACCATGTCACACAGTCCAATTTTTTTTGTCAACTACATATATAGATTATGTAAAAATACACAAATATTTTAAAAGTATATACTGTGTGTGATTGTGTATTTATATATGCATAGTAAATATACACAGTACACACATATATTATGTAAACAAAGACTTATTTTGGATGCGATTAATCACAATTAAATCACTAATTTTAAGACATTTCTTTGGGATGTATACATTAGCTGTGGTTCTAAATTGAGTCACCACCTATAATGTTCAATGTGAAATCTTCAAAACCCTTGATCTCTAGATAATAAAGCAGATAATATATCGTACTAGAGCATCATAATACCTGGGCTGTTTTCAATCACAGTCCTTCCATGTTTTCACTGCTCTTGTTGTTCAGTAAACAAGTGTTCAATAAGCTAATGTTTAATTGGCCATAATTTGACCAACAAAAGAAATTTCAAAGCTTAGATTGCTCCATCCAAACATCTTGCATTATATACACATGCAAAAACCAGGTATCAAAAACATCATGGAAGCCATTTACAGTAGTTAAAGAATATATATACATCCTTAATTACATATTTTTTAGAAAAATAATTTTGAAACGGGGGCCGATGACAGACGCTAAAACTCACTCTCCTCTATGATCTCCTCCATGGTCTCTCCTAAAGTCATTTCCCCATCGCTGCTGGAGAGGCTCTTCCTCATGTAAAACTCCAGACCGAAGCCCCGCCCACACAACACGTCCTCTGCTGATTGGACGGCCACCTGCAACGGATGTCCCTGTATGGGGCCGTGGCTTCCCTCCTCATTGGACTCACTCTGTTCTGTGGTTTGTCCGGGTCTCTTCTGTGAGCACTTCCACAGGTGTTTGGGGTGAATGTCGGCAAAGCAGTTGTGCACCTCGAAGTGGCTGGAGGAAATGAACAGCTGCCACCACTTCTTCAGCTCAGCCTGGACCTGGAGGACATGTTTCCAAAGTTAGGACTACGATGAAAGATTTTCTCAAACTTAACCTTATTAGTTAACTTTGCAAGTGCTTTAAGATCCTCAAAATACACTTTTTTTTCTTCTTTACACCCTTTTATTTCTTATTAAATAAATATTTTACATGTTTTATGTTCAGGACATTTTGATCTAGGTGTATGTGAAGAACTATTAGGTCTCAAAACTACTTGATCTATCAAGTTTATATATATATATTGCTCTTTCCCATATCTCACACACTTTTGGGACTAAATTTTGATGATAAACATGAATATATCCGTTTAATTGCAAAATACCAAATTTGGTAACACTTTATAATAACTACACACTATGAATCATTAGTTAAGCATTAGTAAATACTCAATTCATCCTTTATAAACCATTGTTCCAACATTATTGTGCATTACTAAACAGTTTACAAGTGCATCTGTAAATGTCTTGTGCTTGAGCATATATATAATGTTTAATAATTGAATTTTCATACTTTATTAAAGATCAGTTTTTGTTTTTTTTTACGTTATTTACAAACCAGTAATTTAGGAGTAGTCAGTGTTTAATAAGATCATTTAGAAAGTCAAAGTAAATGATTAATAAATTATTTAAATTTACATTAATAAATCTTATTATTTAGACACATGATAATAGTAGTTCAATGTGTTAATAAATGCTTTATTAACACATGTTCCTGCTGTAATTCATGATTAAGTCAGGTAGTTATAAAGCACTTAGTAGTTGCCAGACGTCTGTTTTTGTGAGCTCATCTAAATTGAGGACTATTTATAGCTTGTAAAGCATTTATAAAGCAGATGTAAAGGCTAATTTATCTTCCAAACAGAAGAGTTAAACAAACACAACACAGAGGGATACAGAACACAGAAATACTTTTTCAAGATGTAAAAAATTGTAATCATACAATTGTACACTTGATAAATGAAAAACAAACCTTCAATTTCATAGAAAATAAATTAAAGTGTACAGTTGTACAGTTTCATATTTTGTTGCATCTTGAAATGAGTAGTTCTGCACCCCTCTGTGTTGTGTTTGTTTATTTGTTCTGTTAGGAAGATAACTGAGCCTTTAAATCTCCATTTAGATATGCTAATAAACCAAGAACAAGGCATTTATAGCTGTGTTTATAAACTGCTTACTAATGATTCATAGCGTGTAGTTATTATAAAGTGTTACCAAAAATGGATCTCTTTTTTGCATCAGAAAATTAAATTTTATGAAAATAAAATACATTTATCTAATTTGACAAAGTAGTAATTGTTTTAATGTTGTTTTGTAAGAAATAATCATGTTAATTTCATACATTTGGACTGTTTTTGAGCAATCACGAGTTATAAATTCGAAGGAATTTAATTACTGTAAATTACTGTAAATTTCATTAATTCCAATGGGGTTAATACAGGTAACTCTCAGAATATATGTTCTTATAAATTTAATACAATGGCATATAAATATATAAAAATAAAAGAAATCTCAACAGTATAAAAAAAAAAATCTAGATATTCTGCATTATATATATATATATATATTTTTTTTTTTTTTTTTTTTTTTTGGTGGAACGTGTAGTTATAAATTACTAAGAATCTCTCACTTCTTTTTAATAAATGAAAGGGGGTGATAACATGGCACTAACATCATAACGTTTAAAATTTTTATTTAGTTTTAATAAAAAGTTGCTGATGAAATAAATGACAAAATAACAGAACAGGAAAGTGAAAATAGCAAGATAATAAATGCATTATGATTGTTAAAGTTCAAATATCTTCACCAAACATACCTCTCCGTTTGCAAAGCAATACAGCACTGCAACTAAAAGCCCCTGTTGAACAATAAAGCTCATGGTTATACAATTTAAAAATTAAAAAAAATGAAATAAAAGTTGTACACAAAGTTTACAGTACAGTTAAAAAAAATAAATAATCACCATTTACACACATAATTCAGTGCATAGTAATCACTGCTGAAATTTAAGAGCAATTTCTGAATAAACCAACATTTTTTTTCTGTTCAGTTTTGTCACCTGGAAAGAGCTCAGGGTCAGATTGACAAAGTTTCGAGCGTAGCGGCTGCTTCCCTCAACCGATTCATCTATAATTAAGGTAAAGACGATCTCATGGACCCCTAGCAGAGGAATCAACACAAGTGTCGCTCTGGCTAGACTGAGAAACAGATGCAAATCACATGAAACAAGTCTGGTCACCATCAGTTTTATAAGGACAGATGTATTTCAGATAAACCAGTGACTAACCTGTATCTGTAGTCAGTGAACTTCACCTGGTCAGCCTTTAACTTTGACAGCAAAAGTCTGATGATTTTAAGAAAAATGCAAAAAATGACCTGAAAGATAAGTGAATGTATGATTATATCAACATTTTACTTGTGTGTGGTGCAAGTGTCTTTTTTTAAACAGGACTGTATTGATTATTATTTTTACTGTATCTTTCATCAAAATTTATTTCAAAAGTTTTAATTTGATTTCACGTGTACATTTATTACCAATACACCATTTTTTTTTAGCATGATTGGTTGTTAATAAAGTTTACATACAGTACACATACATATATTATGCAAACAAAAATTAATAATTAATATATAATACTGTCACTATATATATATATATAATTTATGTAAGTGAGGATAGCAAAGTAAACTGTGACTATACCCAAATATTATACCCAAAACCTCTTTGCACAGTGGACTACCAGAAAAACTGATCAAAAAAATTAAAAAAATTGGGACCAAAAATTATTCAGACACTTTGACCTGACCATGTTTTGCTTAAGTGTTTTTTTCTTTAATTGCTAATGTGACTATTTTACACCACATACTAAACAAAATTAAGCATTGCTTGGTTACTGGTTGATCTAAATTGCTGTTGTTTAATTGTGTTCTTAAATTTAACAGCTGACAGCTATTCAGCCGAATTCATTACATAACTTTCTATCGAAGTTAGAACTTTCTTGTCATATTTTATGACCATTTTCTGAACTGTGGCAAGTAAAATGTGATAATCTGAGAAATGTTGAAGGTTTTGACTGTATACACTCATATACTTGATCCATATTCAAAATGATTTATTGTATTTTACATGTACATTTATTAACTGATGATCGTTCTCTGAATAATAAAGGGTTCAAACACATTTTGAACATTGACCAGAATCATCGGTGATGCAGAATGACCGGTTTGATCCATTGTAACGATAGTGTTTTCCGCCTCGTTCCCATGAGCTTGTGACCAGCATGAGACACGACACACGAGGAACGGCTTCAACTACAGTGAAATCAACATTACTGCATGACGGCAGAACAGATTTGAACCAACTAACCCTGCTGTTCTCCTTTCACAGTCTTCATATTAAATATAGCATCAAAAGAAAAGAAAAACAAGCCATTTTGAATGAAATTCATACTCCGTTATACTCACAATCACTGATAATGTTATTGGGGCTCTGATTATCCACCAGATCCAGCTGATGTTAATCAACCAACAGCTTTAGAAAAAGGAAACATTATTATTTATAATGCACCAATAATACATAAATGATTTAAGTGTTACCGGATTTATTTCAACTATAGTTACAATTATTTATTACGAAATATAATGTTATTATAAAATAAACACTTATGTTTAGTTTTACATACATGAGAATGTTTTTGAAGATTACTGACAGAAAATACAATTTCAGTCTTTTAACTGTTTAATTCAAAGTGTTCCTAAGTAATTATTTGTGAAATTTAATATTCATTTCTGAGTGCAAACAGTTAATCCTACACCATTTTTTCCCCATGCATATCATAACCAAGGACATCTACTCCACCATGATTTTCTGTATTGCATACAAAACTACTTTTTAAAGTGTCAATCAGAAGTAAAACAGGCACATACCTTTTATTTTCATACAATGTTTTGGCGACAGTCCAGGGAATCACAAACAGCAATGGAGTTCCTGAATGAGTTCATTGGATAAAGTCAGAGAATGAATAAGTCATATTTAAATGTATATGTACACTCTCAGAAATAAAGGTACAAAAGCTGTTATTGGGGAGGTACCTTTTCAAAAGGTACACTTTTGTACCTATTAGGTTCAAATATGTACAATTTAATTACTAATATGTACCAAAATAGACCTTTCAAAGAAGTCCTGTCCCAGTGACAGCTTTTGTACCTTTATTTCTGAGAGTGTATAACAAGAAAATTAAAAGGAAAGAGTATTTTTATGTAGTAAAAACAAGTCTCACCCCATCCTATAATCATATATTTCTTAAGAAGTCTTTTTCTGGTCAGAACTGCAGTGAACAGCAGCGTGTGCAGGAATATCGCCTCCACCAACAGCCAGAAGTAATTACACCCAACAAAATATTCCAGCGACACCTTTGAGGCCTTGCAGACGAATGAAATCTGGAAGGTTGACATTTATATTACTGCATTTCTCTTGTCTTTTTTGTTGTTTGGAATACGTTTTGTAGACTTGCTCAGATGTAATTCCTCAAAATAACTGACACATAAACAAATGTTTCTGTACCGTAGATTTTGTGTAGCTGTTCCAACCGATCTCATCCCTGGGCATGTTGGTATACGCGACTTTTAATATAACTTCTTTGATAATTACTGCTATTGCTCTAAATATGAATGATACAAAGAGATTCATGTGGATGTAGTTCCTCGTACAGTGGAGCTTCCTGAAAACAACAGGTAAACAATCATTTATTTCTTGGTCAAGGACAAATAAAATTAGGATATCAGATATCTAGAGCCAGCTCTGGGCTGGAACAGAATAAATGACCGGACAGGACAGAATGGAATCTATTTGATTAATGAAAACAAAGCTTGGAAATGTAAGTACAAAAATAAATCTAATTATGTAACTACAGTGACAGGGAACATTGGCTAAACGTCAACCTAGTGAACAGGATAGAATGTCTACATTTCAAATTATTCAATGGTTTGTTGTCATCTGTATGAATAATGGTGAGATTATGATTAAAGTGTTATGTGAAATAGTGAAGGAAACCATTTTTGCAAGCTATCTTAAAGTTACATTACGAAACTTAAGGGGACCAAACACCGAGCCTTGCAGAACACCACTCACCTCAAAAGACTCATGATCAGAACAGCCAAGCAAAGAGAGGAAAAGGACAGCGAGTATCCTACAATGGACAGGACTCTCAGCACAGAGTGCCGAAACAGTTCTTCTTCCTGTGTATTCAAGATACTATTGTAAAAATCATTGCGTGACTGAAATTATACTTGTAGTGCATGGTAGCAATATTCACCTCGGACTTGAAAAAATGATCGTTTTCACATTCTGACTGATTTCTCCATACGGTGCTGGAATTCTCCTCAGTTTTCCAGGTCCCGTTGACCGTGCATTCCTTGTACACGTTTCCAGTAGCACCTGAAAATGACCACCATAAACGTCTTAAATTAGAAAATTATACATTATTAGTCAAATATCTGGAATTATTAGGATTTTTTAGTCTCTTCTGTTCACCAAGACTGCATTTATTTTGGTACAATAAAAATATTATTACAATTTAAAATAACTCTTTTCTATGCGAATAAATTGTAAAATGTAAATTATTTCTTTGATCGAAGCTGAATTTTCAGCATCATTATTACAGTCTTTAGTATCTCATGATCCTTTAGAAATCATTCTAATATACTGACTTGGTGCTTCATGACATCACAGATGTATATTTTAAAATATATTTCAATACAAAAAACAAGTATTTTATATTTTAATAATAATTCACAATATTTCAGTTTTACTGTATCAAATAAATTCAGCCTTGGTGAGCAGAAGTATAAAACAATAAACTATAAAACATGAAAAAAAAGCCTTAGTATACCTATTTGAATATATTAATAATATATTAATTAATAGCATATTTAAAATATAATGCTACACAATCCAATGACATAACTTTTTAAATATAATAAGACAAAAGTGTTAAACTAGAATAGAATAAGTGACCTTCTTTGATCCACGGTAAATAAGGAGGGCAGGGTACAGATACAATCCCAGGAGATGAATGGGGCCAACAGGCAAAAACATCAAACGTTCCATTGCAGAAAATTCCTATAAATTGATTTGTACAAGAGATAAGTATAATCTGTTTGTATATACACACACATTTATATTGGTTTCACTCACCAGTTCCAGTCGGGAAAGTGGCTTTCAGCAATCGTGTACAGTTCTCTTGATATTCACCACGTTTATAGATCAGATCATCCAGCACGGAGCCCATGACCTTTACAAAAGCATAATACATGACATTTACTTGCTTTTAATGTGTAGATTTAGTGTGAGTATTGCACAATGAGTCATAATGAGATCTTTTGGTTTCATTGAGCTGATGTACAATTAATAGCATCTTTTCAAACACAAGATGGCAGTATTTATAAAGGTTCTCAGAGGAAAGGTCTATGTTGTTCTCTTAAACATATGTTTTTCTCTTTTTAGCAATACGCTTTTAGTCACTAACTTTGCATTTTTAGTAGTTTCTAGTTTTAATCTAGTTTTATTAGGACTAGACTAATAACAGCATGGAGTGCTGTGTGCTTGCCGTTGAGAGGTGATATTAAACACATTTTCATTTCTGCTACAATGAACAGATAAATATTTACATTCTTCCTAATTTACAATGCCAACTCCTGAATATCAGTTGCTTGGATGCATTCTTGTGACTCATTTGCAGATACTCTGAATACTGGGTTTAATGTTTCTATACTATATTAACACTTAATTATTAATATAAACAGTATAAATAATTAAAGAGAGTAATATAAATGAGCAATATTTAAGCCACTATTTTGTTTGTAGAAAAACTAGTACTAGTATAGCATTTATATGAGTAACTGTATTACTACAAGAGCAAATACAAATGAGCACATTATGAATGACCACCATCCTCCTGATTGGACAGTATATGCAAAAATAGCATGATTTACTGGACGATCCCCTATTTTGAGGTTGAAATTCAACATCACACTTATGTTTTATAATATGATTGCAATCCTGTTACTGTATATTCTCAACTGATGCATCTGACTCAGCGTAATCCATTAAATTTTATATATAAGATTTACACAGAACTTTCACCTAAATGTTAACAAATCTTAGAAATATCATGCCTGCGCAGACAGGGAGGGTTGTAACCTTGTCCACTGTACTGTAATTCTACTGAGCTCAAAAAGATTGCACAAAACTGTATATGCTGACATTTGACACAATTGTGAAAGTGACCAACATGCACACAGACGCTTTTGTATTTTAGAGTTGTTAATCTATTGTTTGTGCATTGGTTAATCATTTCAATATTTAAAAAAAAAAAAGTTTTAAAATTTGAAAGCTTAAAATGAAATGTGGTATCAGTTTTAATGACAGTTTACTATAATCTGTCCATTAAAAAAAAAAAAAAAAGTACTATTTTGCAGTTGATACGGGTGTGAAAACTATATCAGATTTCTAACTGTTATTAAAAAAGCAGTAAGCTATATTTTCACACAGGTTTTAATAGCAACTTTTACAGGCGCTTGTACACCTTTTTATAAGTTGGGCTGCATCGTAAATGTTTAATCACATCATAAATGTTTAAGAGACCTTTACACAAATCACATTCAGATTATCATGTCTGGAGCATATTTTGCAATGTTTCTCCAACGCTGCCGAATTCTCTCTGTGCTAATCTCCAGAGATTCATGTCTGTCTTCTAAACTTTCAGGGTATGTGGATTTATATGTGAGCTTAAACAGCAACATATGGGCAGAGATATGCCTAGGTATCTGTTTATAATAATATCAAGATATAGCATTTGATATATGATACAAATTTGGTGCACAATCCATTTTTTACATAAAAAAAATGCAATAAAAAATAATAATAATTACAAAGCACTGAAGAAGAAAAACTGAAATAATGTTTTCCTGTAAAATGTATTTTGATAATGTCTGTATAATTTATATTTTTCCAATAATTGACAACTATAAAAAATGAAAAACTTCTACTTTTTATTATTTTATCTACTGCAAGTAACTAGGCTCTTGTATAAGATGTACTTTGAAACCATTTTCGCTCAGAAAATGCTATTACATTTCACAAACAATTATGAATATGTTTGAATTTAATTTTGAGGCTGAAGTAAAATGCAACATCATCTGCATACCGTATAATCTTGCAATAACGTTCTTTATAATTACATAATTCTTCTTTATTATCCTATTAACTAACAGAAAAAAGGGAACTTAGGTAACCTTTTATTTTATTTTTTTATTATTTTTATTATTTTTCTACTTCCAGTTATTTTTTTAAACAACTATACTAAAATAAAGTTGTTGTAGGGTTTACTTTCGAGCAAATTTCACTGCAAGTATATTTCACAAATAATTCAAAAGAAAATGAAGTAAAGACTGAAACAGCATTTTCTTGTAAAACACTGCATTGACTGCAGTTTGCAAAGCTAAAAAGTATCAAATCAAACTTTTTCTGGACCCATCTGAAGTCATTTGATGGTGATGTGTGAATGTCACAGACTCACCTGACCGCCGCAGAGAAGCACAGTAAGAATCCAGAGCTGAACTCTTCTCCCGGCGAGCAGCATGAACACAGTTCGATATTCACCTGTCCATGAACAGAGCTCCAGCACGTCACGCTGTGTCCCTCCTCGCACTCATAGCGTTTCCTGTCCTCGCGCTGGATTTCCTGTTGATCATCCGATGCTGGATGAGAGCGGGAGCCTCAGAGTTCACAGACTCTGGTCCTTCTGCTGCCTAATGGCCAAATGAGAGCGTCTGCGCTGCTTCACTCAGTCCTGCTTCACTTCTGGCCCTTCCCAGCCAATCAAGATAAGGCAAGAGACTAGAACTTCACTGTAACGGCTTATGAAACACAAAGCAAACACAGATTTTAAAGAGGACAATTCAGTTTTCAGCATTTTCATCAACAGTATAATATGCATTATTAGATCATCAAAACTGTAGGAACATTGGAGAGAAAGAAATATTGGTCACAGAGGCAAAATATAAAAGGCAAAAACAAAAAAGGCATTATAACTAAAATATATAAATAAAAAACTAAATGTAAAACGTTCCACATAGGGCACAAAACAAGGCCTGAAAACAAAGTAATCTTTTTTATCACATTATTTCTTTTAAATAATAATAATAATAATAATATATTTTTTATTCAAAGCATTTTTCATTCAACGACCAAAATAATATCAATAAGAATTAAAAAAAAAGAAATAAAATAAAAAGAGGTACTTAAAATTCAGAAAATGTTTAAATGATACAGTTAAATATTACAGAAGCTGTTTTGTTTCCTCTTTGGTTGAATTTTAATCCTGTTACTAAAATGTAGGAGATTTTAAACTTTTTCTAGCATAACAATGAAACCATTTTAACATACGATTAAAAACGTAATTAAAACAACAGCAACAAAATGTCAGAAAACAGTAACAAGGTTACTGGCAACTTATTAAGGGCTTGTTTTGGGACCAAATGTTGGCTTAGAGCTGCTGATAAATTTATATTTGCAATAAACTAAAGAAAAATATTAGTTTGATCATTTCCCCTTACAATAACATGGGCAACAAGGTTGAGTTTTTGAGCTTGTGAACTGCAGTCGACACTAAATTTGTCAAAATATTAATAAAAGGCATGAAGCCGTACCACATTTGTGCAAAGCACCAATCATACATTTGCTTACATCACAATAAATCACTGTTATGAGCCAGCCTTCATCTAAAAGCCTCTGGGTTGGTCTTCAAACTAAACTCACCTTGTTATGTGCCAGCCATTTGTCAAATAAAACTAATAAATAACACCAGACGCCTCTGCTCTTATTGTACCGCAGCCCAAGCTAACTGAAATGAACTTCACTAGACCTTCAGCAGCAAGTAAGCACTTCACTCGTTAAGATAATTACCTGCCATAATGTACAATTATCCACTTTGAACACGGATAGGAATTTAACGCTCTTCATTCAGAAAGTCAATTACGGTGCATTAACAAAATTGAAAAGTGAATTGACTGGCATACATTAATGCAACATTCACATCATCATCAGACAAACTTACACATTTGCATAAGCTTTTTTGACTTTAATGACATGCACATTATGCACATATTAAATATCAACATATTCCACTGCTATTAAGTTTAATATCTACATCTCGTAAGTAAATACAATTATCACTTTGCAAAGGAGTTGTTACTAACGCAGTTGAAACCAATGAACAATGCATTAAAGATATAATAAAAATGAAATACTTACATGTAAGAGTTCATCTAACGTATAAAGAAGACTACCGAGAATTTGAGGAACATCTTGAGCATATTCTTTTAAGATATTCAAATGATGATCCTTGAGAATTTGTCATATTGAAGCCTAATAGTTAAATGAACAAACTCTCTGCTCATGAAGTAAATCAACTGATTCTTAATTCCTGTGACAAAGCGTCCGTCTGTATGACTGCTGCATGCATGTGTCCGGTCAGCTTTCTGCGTTTGATGCTACGTGTCCCGCAGATGTAAACAAAATGGGCAACGAACTAGTGCAGTCTGACAGTCTGAAGCTGAAGTGAGTTCTCATGATCTCTCTCGCAGGGTCAAGATGAGCGACAGATATACAAAACAGAACAGATGATAAACAAATGCGCAGAAACAGCGAACTCTTTCATCACTGACGGCCGTGTTCAACATCAAGAACTGCTACATGATGAAAGATATGCACGCTTGGATTTTTATTTATTTATTTTTTTTAAAGAAGTCTCTTCTGCTAACTGAGGCTGTATTTATTTGATCCAAAATACAGTAAAAACTGTGAAATATTATTACAGTTTAAAATAGCTGTTTTCCATGTGCATGTATGTTCAAATGTAATTTATTGCAGTGTTCAAAGCAGTATTTTCAGCATCATTGCTCCAGTCTAAGTGCCAAATGATCCTTCAGAAATCATATGCTGATTTGCTGCTCAAGGAACATCTCTGATTATTATAAATGTTTAAAACAGTTGTGCTGCTCAATATTTTTGTGGAGAATTTCATTTCTCAGGATTCTTTTATAATAGAAAAAAAAGAAAAAGAACTGCATTTATTTGAAATAATAGAAATCTTGGTAGGGAATCTATGTGTTTTGTTTACTTCCTGTTGTACTTTAATTTGATTGATTAATTTCTCCCCACCTGTTTTCAGTTCTCCCTGATTTTGTCCCTGTGTGTTTAAAAGTCCTTTTGAATGTAACTGTATCACGATTACCACAAAGATATTCAGCAGTATAAATGTTTTCAACATCGATAATGATCAGAAAGGTTTCTTGAGCAGAAAATCAGCATATTAGAATGACTTCTGAAGGATCATGTGACACTAAAGACAAAAATAAAATTACATTTTACAGCATTTTCACATAAAACACAGCTGTTTTGAATTGTAATAATATTTCACAATATTATTCCAAAGTTTTTGAGTGGTACTGCGTGTTTTTAAAAAGCACAGTAGCTCAGTGGAAAATAAATCACTATTTTATCAATACTTCTTACACTTAGTACTGTATGTAAACGCTGGGGTTGCTGGTAGAGAGAGGGGAAGCACGTATAAAAGCACGACTCGAACTCATAAATCTCTCGCGTTGGATTGCAAATGACCTTGAGAGCAATTCTTCCTGTTTTTTTTCCAGGCTATTTTATTTCCCATCAGGACATGACCAGGGCAGCTATGCACATAGTGGCTGTGTGTTGACTTCAGGCGCACGCTGCATGCTCATCTCCAGCACATCACAGTGATAAATGAGTGCATTAGCACCTATGAGGTGTGTGACGCTGTGTGTAAACACTGAGCGGCTAACATGCTAACAACCACACCAACATGGTAACATCTGAACTTCTGAACTGCAATAAGCCTGCTGGAAAAAAACAGCATATGCTGGTTAAGTGGGTTTTGAATCTAGGATGCTGGTTTAAGCTGTCCTTTGCTGGATTATGCTGGTCCTTTACAAGCACGTGACCAGCATAAACCAGCTTTATTTTAGCAGGGAACGGGAGTCTCTACAGTAGTTTAAAACCAACTTTTGAAAGCTTGGTTATACTTGTTTCACAATGCACATTTACTTTGGCGATCATATTACATACGCGAAACATACCAAGTAAAGTTCTGCTGTTGCAAAAGTCTATTTGAAAAAGCACTATGAACGTATTTTTTTCAGCAAAATATTTCGCAATATAAGCTTTTATTAAGTAGCATAAAATATCAGAGCGAACTACTCACCCATTGTTTGAAAGAGACATCTGTTCTGCATACAGGGACAGAAACACAAACAGCACTTTCTATTCAGTAAATCTGACTGAATCTAGTGATTTAAGCAGTTTCTTACTGCACTCTGTTCCAATGCTTGACTCTTAATAATCATGTTATTATTGATGGATGTTATTAGAAAATACCTAGATGTGGTAATCAAATAACTTCACTTTCTGCTTAAAGCCTCAGCTCTATCACATTTCACATTTGATATATTATATAGTGTTTACAGTGCTGCTCGAAAGTTTTAAACCCTTTAGAATTTCTTATATTTATTTGTAAAAATCACCCAAAACATAATTTTTGCAAAAGTCCTAAGAGTAGACAAAGAATTCCAATCAAACAGTTGAAGCAAAAATATTTTCTTTGTCATTAATTTATTTAGGAAAACGATCCGATATTTAAGTAGCAGCTTCTTTTAATAAGAAAACGTAACTTACTTAAAGATTGTGAGTCAGAAGCACCAGACTGTTCTTGCAGAGGTAGCACTGCTCCACTTTATAGTCTCTGTGCATAGCCTCCATAAATGCAATGAACACACTCTAATATTTCTGTCGAACTGTTCTGGAACAGTGTTGTAAACACAACTTAACACTGATTTCTAGTTGTGTCCTCTTTTGGAAGCACAAAGCAGTTTCACTTTCACAACGACACACAACGTCTCCAGAACATGGCGCCCGCAGCAACACTACAGCCAGAATAATAGCTCCACCTTCTTTCTTTGCATAAACACTTGGGTGGTGTTTGAAAATAAACCCACTCTGTCACATAGAAAAGTGGGGCGTGTTTAAATGAGCTGTTTTAGGGGGGGTGTACAAGTCATAACTTTTATAAAGAATCTCTCTTTGGTTTTGACACTTCAATTTTTGCAACTTCAGGGATCTTATCTATGCACTAACAGCTTGTAACACTCCAAAGAAAAAGGAAAATTTAAAATCACATCATATGACCCCTTTAATGTTCATGAGTCCACCATCAGGACAACACTGAACAACCATGATGGGCAAGACAGAGTTGCAAGAAGAAAGCCAAAGCTCTCCAAAAAAGAACATCTCTGTCTGACTGTAGCTTGATAAAGATCATGTGGACAAGCCAGAGGGTTACTGGAGAAATGATTTATGGACAAATGTGACCAAAATAGAACTATTTAATTTTTACATGAGAGGTGTTACGTTTGGCAAAATTCCAGCATAAGAACCTTATCTCATCTGTGAAACATGGTGGTGATAGTATTATGGTTTGGGCCTGTTTTGCTGCATCAAGGCAAAGACAGCTTGCCATCATTGATGGGACAATGAGTTCTGAGTTATACCAGCTAATACTAAAGGTAAATGTCAGGACGTCTGTCCGAGAACTGAATCTTAAGTAAAAATGTGCCATGCAGCTAGATAACGACCCCCAGTTGTTTTACCAAAGAATGGTTAAAGAAGAACAAAGTTATTGTTTTGGAACATCTGAGTCAAAGTCCAGATCTTAGTTTAAATGCTAAGTTGTGGAAGGAGCTAAGGCAAGTCGTTCATAGGAGGAAACACACCAACATCACAGATGTGTACCTGAAGAACCATGGATTTTGCAGGTTCTTCATGGAACCGTCAATGTTTACAAGCTTTATTTTTTAGGAGTACACTTGGTCTCCTGAAGCTACATATGTTAAGGTTTGGGAAAAACATCACAGTAATCATTTCTAATCAGCAGAAGTCCATGGTGAGCATAGCTATGCCAAACTAGGCCTTTTCTAGTCGTTCTTCCGCTAATGATGTAACATTCATCAAGATGATAATCTAAAACCCATCAAATGTTGTGCAAGAGCA
The DNA here is from genome assembly GCA_032357425.1 of Enteromius argenteus. NCBI lineage: Eukaryota > Metazoa > Chordata > Actinopteri > Cypriniformes > Cyprinidae > Enteromius > Enteromius argenteus. The sequence goes on along the minus strand of JAUCMR010000034.1, from coordinate 720,806 downwards.
ATTAAACATGGAAAACACTCATAAGGAGCACTCAGTAATGACCCGGACCGTCCGACTCCAGACCTTGATTCCCTAGAACTCATAGGAGACAAACTAGACAGACATGCCACAGGAATTCAGAAGAGCTGAGAAGAGATCTCCTGCTGTTAGGAGAATGAGTTGTTTGTAAATCTCTTTTTAGTGACCCTTACATAAAGTAATGGTGGTTTAGGTAAACTGGTCATCCCCATTAAAGGAATAGTTCACCCAAAAATAAAAACTGGCCGAAAATGTTTCTTCTTTAGATTTGGACAAATGTAGCTTGGCTTGTAAACGGTGCTTGATCTGAGCAGATTTCTCTCCTGATTCAGATCAGATTACTTTTTTTCCTGGAGGATAGGACGTTATTAATTATAGACTCATTTTTTAACCAGAAGCAATGGTTTGAAGTTAAAAACATCTTAATTATAAATTTGTCTCTTATAAATATACAGCTTTTAGGTTCTTAAGACATTAATTGATAGATTGGAGTGGTGTGGATAACTTGTGGATTATTGTGACATTTTTATCAGCTGTTTGGAGTCATTCTAACAGCACCCATTCACTGCAGATGCTCCATTGGTGAGCAAGTGATGCAGTGCTACATTTCTCCAAATCTGATAAAGAAACAAAATCATCTACAGTGGAGATCCAAAAACAACCCACAATCTCTTATATTTTGAGTCACTGCTTAGTCCTATTTGCAGTTATCCAAACTGGAGTAAAAGAGGTTTTCTTTAGCATATATTTTAGTTAAATATAGTCTGAAGCTCAGTTTAAAAAAAGAACTCTGATCAAAATTAGAGAACACTTAAGGATACCTACCAGTTATTGGTGTTAATCTGGCACCTTACGTTATTTTCCTTAATTAACTAACAAATCCTTTTAAACTGGCAGCTAACTTTCCAGTTTTCACTGGCTTTGCAAGATGGTGAGCCATTCTAAAATGACTGAAATCCTCCAGATGAAGGACAACAGCAGCTATAGCAAGAATTGGTTGTTTCAAATCTGTAATTTCTATAATATTGGATGTTTACAATGTCACAAACTCATTGAAGTCCTCTAAAAAGGCTGGTTGTCTACAAAAGGCAAATGCATCAGGGGAGAGGATAATGCAGAGACTCTCAGTTGAGAATTACTCACCAGTTCAGCGCTGAACAGGGTAAGGATCTCTCAAGGCATACCGTGTCTGAATGTTTCAGAGAATCTGAACTGCAGTGACCAAACCTCTCATTAGCAGAAAGAATAAAAAGGCTAGACTAATCTTTGATGAAGAGCATGTTGTGTGGAGAGAGAAGAACTGGTCTAAAGTTCACTTTAGTGATGAGAGTAAGTTTAATTTATTTGGATCCAATGGGAAACATTATGTTTGTCATCAAGCTGGGAAAGGACTGAACCCAAAGTGTGTAAAGAAGTCACTGAAAGGTAGAAGTGGAAGTTTCATGGTTTGGGAGATGTTTTCTGCAGAAAAGGGCCTCTTATAGAGATACATGGCAAGGTGAATCAGGGTTAAAGCATAAGCATTTTTCTTCTTGTAATTAGGACCATACATCACTGAAAAGCTTAGTTATTCAGATTTGAGATGATATATAAATATATCATTAAAAATTATAAGTTAAAAATTATAATTTCAGTTTTTAAACTAGCTATTATACCCTGGACATTCAGAATGCAAATGTTTATCACAACCTCCTGCAGAAACATGCGTTTGCAGAAAAAAATCTGGAAAAAGAAAAAAAAAAAAAAAAACGTTTCGGAAAAAAATTAAGTGAACATAAATTGCTTTCTAATTTTGATCTACGCTGTACATATTAGATGGCCTCAGTGAGAGTGCATTTTCATTTTTGGATGAACTACTGTTTTTTTCAGTGAGACAATTGGCTTTTTCTTTTTGTCATTTTATCAGCAATGTAAGTGGGGAGATGACAGGAACATTTCTTACCACAGGACTGTGCAATTTTACAGTGACTCGCTGCATCTATCCATGTTGAGTCTGCCAGTAAACATAAACCTCTCTGTAATGCAATTTAAAACCGTACACCATGTGCACTCCACTGTTATGTTCATTTGTAGTCCTAAAATCTAGTTTATGTGTACTTGGTTGCTCTCTGTGTCCTGTATATATGTGAACTGTTCTTTGCAGTGTTTTATCTGCTCATTGAAGTGAAATCAGCTGATGTGTCCATGTTGTGCAAGCTTTCATGCCTTGAGGAAAAAATATAAGAAGTGCAACTGAATTATGCATGGCTGAATTTATCCTCCGTTTTCAGCTTTATCATCCTTATGCTTCGGTGTGATGGTGCTTCAGATGCTTGGTAAACACATGACTTTGTTGGGGGGAATCTTTTCAGGTCTTGTTTCAAACTGTTTATGGCCAGCTGTAAATGGGTTAAAGTGTGTTTGGTGCTCTGGACAGGTGGTATCTGGAAAATGTAAACAGGTTGCATGATAGATGCATAAATTGTTTGGCCCGCAAAGTCATTAAAATGTGGTGTGTGTGTTTTGGTTTTGAACTTTTCTTCCTTTTAAATCCAGGTGAACTGAGAGATGTGTGTTGATAGCATTATGCATCATGTACTGCATGCAAGTGTGCAAACTGTTATCTGTGTGTGTATATAATACCACACTAATGACGTAAACAGTTTTACAACTTCAATTTAGACAGAAAAAGAAATTTGGCTTTTCTTAAAAAGCTTGCACATGCCTGTGATACAGTATTTCAATGAATAGTTCACCCAAAAATGAGAATTTGCAGAAAATGTAGTCACCCTCAGGCCATCTAAGATATAAATGAGTTTGATTCTTCATCCGATTTGTAGAAATGTAGAATTCCATGAGTTGCTCAGCAATGGATCCTTTGCAGTGAATGGGTCCCACCAGAATGAGAGTCCGAACAGCTAACTAAAAACATTACAATAATCCACAAGTAATCCACACCACTCCAGCCCATCAGTTAATGACTCGTGAAGCCAAAAGCTTTGTTTCTTACTATGTTTATAAGAAACAAATCCATCATTAAGATTCTTTTAAATACAAACGACTCCCTCTGACTAAAATATGATAATCCTTCATCCTACATCGATATTTTTAAACTTCAAACCATTGCTTCTGACTAAACTGTGAGCAATTCATAACGCTTCCTGCAGTAAAAAAAAAAAAAGAGAAAAAAAAGCATTCTCAACTAAATCAGGTGAAACATCTGCACAGATCAATGTTTACAAGCCAAAACAGTCCAAAACAGCTCTAAGCAAGTATGTGGGTGGATTGTGATGTGAGAGACAACAGGGGATGGACTTTTTAGTGTCCAGGGGCCCATTCTTCATACGTCGCTAACTCAGTTAGCTGGATTTGATTGTTGTGGATTTGTCCTGATCTTGGATTGTTTCGTTCTTCGACGCGCATCTTGGACTTGCTGTCATCGCAACAGGTCCATAAGCTTAAACCTGCTCAGGAGCAGGGTATTTGTGTTATTTCCAAGCCACTTAAGGTTTGAAAGGTTTCCAAAGGTTTGAACGTGGTAAGGGAACTAGAAAATGTGAAGCTCAATGTTTTACTTACACTTACAGTGATCTGGGCCTAACATAATTGACTTTTCCCATAAAACAGGTGATTACAATGGGGTTCTTATTGGAGACAGGGGTTATGCCGGCAGTATTTCATGACTCAGACCCAAACCCAGGTCCACAAGCCCGATACAACGCAGCTCTAACTAGGACAAGGGCACGCATTGAAATGACCTTTGGGCAACTGAAGGGAAGATTTAAGTGTCTGAAATGTCTGAGGGTTGCACCTGACAGGGCCTGTGACATTACTGTTGCATGTTCTGTCTTACACAACATTGCCACCATCAGAAAGGAGAGGACCCCTGTGGTGGAGGTGCATCCTAATGATGACCTCCAGCCAGTGCACTTGGATCAACCTATAGAGGCAAAGCTGCACAGGACAGAATTGTTAAATACCATTTCACATAAATATTAACAGAATAAAAGAACAACACTTCCCCAATAATGGTTATTTTCTTGTGTTTTATTTGAAATTAAGCACATCTTTCATCTTTTGCCTGCAATAAGAGAGAGTGTTATACAAGGTCAACAATGGTAGGGTACTTTGTGTTTTTTTTTAATTATCCACTTCAATTTGTACTTCTACTCTCAGTTTCATTAATACCAAGTAGTCATTTTTAAGCGAAGGTTTCTTCGGTACAAAGAACAGATGTCACTCTGTGCCAGTTGTGGAGGAGAAAAAGAAAATGTCAAAAAAACAAAATAAAAGGGGGACACCTCAATACGTGCCTCTCACAACAAAATTCAATGACAAGTATAAGACTGGCCGCCTCAGTTTCACTTCTGTGCACGGAGTCTTCTGGAGCCCTTTCTATACACCTCTCTGGAGGTGGGGACTCCGGCAACTCACAAATAATGAAATACCTTCATATTACATACACATAAAGACACATATACGCCTGTATTATACATTCTTACAGGTAATGTAAGAATACAGAGTGTTTTTTTCTGTTCCGCTTTTTTCTGTTTTGCCTTTTTCTTGGTTGCTGTTTTAAACCATGAAACACATTGATTTGCCAGTGTCTAAAAAGAAAATGAAGATAACTACACTAAAGATTACCATTTTGTAAGATGTTCTTGTACTTCACTTTTACTTACTATATATATATATATATATAAAATAACATATCAATGAAAAAACATGTAACATGGGCAGCACTAGCGCATTTAATTTGTTCGCTACTTTTTGCCAACCCTCTCTCCTGGCTTTTGCAGCATTTGCTGTGTTTCCCGGTGTCTTTATTAAAGTTTGAAATTCTCCATAACCCTATAATAAAAGCTCTTGCTCCACTTGAGAAAAAAATTGAGCTCGCTCTTTTGCCATTTCATCAACCAATCGATACATATCTCTTCAAGATGGCGCCGCAGACGGCAGCCTCTGTGTTTTGCTCCCCAGTTTTTGTACTGTTTTTGTTTGTTTTTCCTGTTTTTTGTTTGTCAAAC
>JAUCMR010000034.1:701615-715682 GCA_032357425.1 Enteromius argenteus | reverse complement strand
CTCGTTCCCTGAAGGAGGGAACGGAGACGTTACATATGGGAACTCGCATGAGAGACCAATCACCTCTGAGCCTTATTTAAAAGGCCAATGAACATTGACATGCACTGATTGCATCCAGCTGCATCTGATCACAGCGTGAGTATAAACAGGTCAGGTGGAGTAGTGCACATTAGTTTTTCGCTAAGGAGCAGATATCTGCTAGAGAGGCGCCGTGAGCCAACGCATAGGATGAAGTAACACTCCATTTTTTTTTTTGGAGTGACTAACACCTAAGGGGCACGGCTCTCCCTGGTTTTGATATGCCAGGGAGATGGCGTCTACACCCAATGGGCCAACCTCTGTTTGGAGACAGCATTCCCTTTCTGCTGAGGTCCATAGCAGATAAGAGCTACTTGGAGTGTCCAAAGCTCCCACATATATTTCGGGACACAGAAACTCAGGCCGGGTCTGCATCCTCCTGGGGCAGAGCTTGCAGGTTCACTACCTGATCGCGAAAGGGCGTGGTAGGAACCTTGGGCACAGGGCCGGGGTCTCAGGTTGACGTGAGAACAGCCGGCCCGAATTTCCAGGCACATTTCATCGACAGAGAAAGCTTGTAGGTCCCCTACCCTCTTGATGGAGGCCAGCGTGGTCAGGAGCATTGTCTTAGGCGACAGGTGCTTTTTCAGCTCGACTGACGCGAGTGGCTCTAATGGGGCCTGCCACAGGCCACGAAGGGCGACGGCGAGAACCCAAGAGGGTACGAGGTGAGTTTTTGTCTAGGGGGGTTAACCCGTCTCGCACCTCAGAGGAACCTCATGACCAGTTGGTGCTTCCAAGGGAACACTGCATCATGGTACGCTGCGATGGCAGAAACATACACTTTAAGAGTTGAAGGGGACAGCCTGCGCTCCAACTTCTCTTGCAGGAAGGAAAGCACTACTGCAATTGGGCATCTCTGTGGGTCCTCTCTTTCGCGAGAGGAGCACCAGTCGACGAACAGACCCCACCTCAGTGCGTAGGCCTGCCTTGTGGAGGGAGCTCTAGACTGAGTGATAGATACTATCATGGCCTGTGAACAGCCGGAAGGTCTGACGCGTCCACATCCAAGAACCCGACATGCGGGTTTCACAGGTCAGGACGCGGTTGCCAGATTGACTCCACGGGAGCAGATGGTGGGTGAGTTGTGACATACGATGGGAGTGTAGACCACCGTACGCTACGGTCGCAGTGCTGTCTGTGTGGACGAGGACGTGCTTGTGGCGCAGCATCGGTCGGAAGCGACGCAGTGCGAGAAGCACTGTCAGCAACTCTAGACATATGATGCCATAGCAGTTGGGCGTTTTTTTTTTTTTTTTTTGAAGGACCCAAAGCTGCTTGCCCGTTGCATACAGCACCCTGACCCGTCGAGGAGGCATCTGTGTGATGACCACATGCCTGGACACCTGTCCTGGGGGACTCCAGCCCGTAGGAAGGCAGGGTCTGACCACGGCCTGAATATTCGGCGACACTACGGGAAACGCCAATCCGCCAATCCGCCAGCTCCATGCCGAGAAAAGACATCCTCTGCACCTATTTTTATTTTTTTTTTAGGGAGAGTTTGCTCTGTTCTCGGTTGACCCGAAGGCCCAGATGGTTGAAGTGCCGAAGCACCAGGTCCCTGTGTTCGCACAACAAATCCCGTGAGTGAGCTACAATGAGATGAGAATGTGAAATGCCTATCCTCACTTTTTTGGGAGATAGGGCAACTTCCGCGGGCTTCGTAAAGACGTAAAGAGATGGACAGGCCAAATGGGGGCACCTTGTACTGATACGCTTGACCCTTGAAAACAAAACTACCGAAGGGGTCTGTGTCGAGGTAAAATCGAGACGTGAAAGTACACGTCCTTCAGGTCGATGGCTGCAAATCAATCCTGGTGCCGAATGCATGTTATGACGCGCTTTGGGGTGAGCATCTCGAACGGCAGCTTGAGAAAGGACCGATTCAGAACTCGAAGAGCCAGGATGGGTCTGAGCCCACCGCGGGGGGGAAGGGAAGGGACCGCTGCACAGCCCTTGGCTCCCCCGCCACCTCAGCCTGCTTGTGAACTGCCGAGAACTGCTGGGCCCAGTCCCTGACAGTGTCGCCGTTAGGCCGACCTGGGAGATGGGAGCGTCGAGAAAGCATGCTTTGTCGCCGACTGCCACCTGAGCCAGGTTCGACCATAGGTGCTGCTTCTGGACCACAACTGTGGACATCACTTGACCAAGGGATCACGCCGCAACTTCTGCCGCTCCCTTTCCTAGGGGTGAGGTCGGACGCAGCGCGAGGTTCCTGCATAAGCACAACTGTGCACTCAATGTCGGCCCACATCGTAATTAGCAAGATGATCTCATCTTAGATGTGTCAATTCATCTCGGATGTATCAAGCGACATACGAAGAACGAACCCCAGGAAGTGTTATTATTATGTACCCATGTTTTCCTTAAAAACATTTTAATGATAGATTTGTTTCTTAGAAGCACAGCTTCACAAGATATAAAGTAATGTACAGGAGTGGTGTTGATTATTGCAATGTTTTTATCAGATGTTTGGACTCTCATTCTGGCGGCACCCATTCACTACAGAGCATCCATTGGTGAACAACTTATGGAATGCTACATTTCTCCAAATCGGATGAAGAATCAAACTCATTTACATCTTAGATGGCCTGAGGGTGAGCACACTTTCAGCATATTTTCAAGTTAAACTATTCCTTTAACATCGAGCCCAGTGTGGTCTTTATGAGGATTCTCCTCAATACTCTCATCAGTGGTGAATCTTTGCACTTACCCGTCTGGCTCATCTGTTTACATTCTTCAAGCAGCAGAGAGCGTCGATGGGCCCCCGGCAGACAGACCACCGTATATGTCCAATCCAAGTAGGAAAAACAAACAAGCCTGCTGAACATCCTGTCCGGGTTTAGTCAACAACACACTCCAGATCACCTGAGGGCACAGGTCCTCTCTATCTCCACCATGCCTCATTCTTGATGAGGTGCTGCTCTCATCATCGGTTTAGGGATGGCCGTTTCTGTGGTTACAATCAACAAGGACTTCACTTCAAATATCTCATGATATAGTGCGATATAATAGCCTTGTGCATTCATTCAACCAACATTTCTGGGTTTGCGAAACTCTAACAAGATACAATTCTATAGAGATTAATGGGAGAATGTAGAAAATACAACTCTTGTGTTCAAAAGAAAAACAAAAAAAATACACTTTTGCATTTCCACAGTTATCCAAAGGAAGGTTTTCCGCACAGTAATAGTGCTGCAGCCTGACTATACTTCAGTATAAATTTGGGGAACTTGAACTTTTACTCAGCTATATGAGTATGGTAAAAGTAGTTCATAAGAAAAAAATAATCCATATGCTTCCTCCAGTGAAAAAGTGGTCTGAAGAGAAACATGTTCAGATCAAGCACCTTTAAACAGCTCCAAACAAATACTGTGACTTTTTTTATCAGCTGTTTGGATTCTTATTCTGACGGCACCCGTTAAAATCCATGGGTGAGCAAGCAATGCAATACATTTCTCCAAGTCTGATGAAGAAACAAACTCATCTACATCTCGGATGGCATGAGGGTGAGAACATTTACAGCAAATCTTCATTTTTTGGTGAACTATTCCTCTAAATCTGCTTCTCTCTGAATAATCGGCTTCATGAGAGCACACAAATCCAAGTGCTGTTCCATGCATGTAAAGTTTTGGTAGTAAATCTAAAGGGATGCTTACTTTTAACAACACAGTGAAACTGATGTCTTCTCCAGAGTCATTACCTAGATACAGTGGTAAACAGATGCCGCTAATATCAATGCTGATGACGCAAGTGTAAAGAAAAGGGACCAGCAGGGCCAGCGACAGAGATTCACTTTCAGACCAAGTGTGAAAACAGTCCCATTCACACATCATCTCCTCAGGCCGAGTCTCTCGATGAGGGAGAAGATGAATGCGGCTCAAAGGGCCAATAAAGCAGTGATGGGAGTCCTGAGGTGCAATGATTGGCAGTCTGTGTCAGAGAAAGACTGAGTGAAGCATTCACAAGGAATTATCCGGCAGTGACACGCCACTCACCTCTCAATAATCCTGTTAAAGGACATGCCCTCGAGTCCCTGAGGCCAGACACGGCTCTTCCTCTCTGGGTTTCTCATCAAGCGATACCCACACTCACCATTAACTCGCAGATGGTGACTGAGATGCATTTCTCCATGGATGTATTGGCAATTTATTATTCTCTCAATGGCAAATGACTGTGCTTTGTTACGTGTCTGGATGCACAGAGGCCTGTGGATATTGCAGTTGTGTTGTTAGTTTGGAAATGATGAATTAAGGAAAAATTAATTCTTGGAAGAGGGTGTGTTCGTGGCAAACGAAACACGGAATTTCTTAGGCAAGCTCTGATGGATTTTATATTTAGACTGTCTCACAGTCGTACTAAGCTCATCTAAACACTGTGCGCAGATAAGTCAGCTTCATTAATTTTCAACCTTTCTGCAGTATACTGAGAGTGAGCTAAATGACAGGACCTGAGTGAGAGCAGGTTCAAATGATCATCCAAATTTCCAACAATTCTCATCAATTGTCTAGAAAAAGAGGCATCAGCTTACATTATGGTTAACCTTTTTGTTTTTAGGAGTATGTATTTTGTTACTTAAAATGTAATAATTTTATAGCTTTATTTTCTATATATATTTCTATTTGCTAACATGTGCATGGGCTGGCCATTGAAGATATATTTACTCACCCAAAATTCTACATAAAAATACAGACATATAATATTGAAACTGAGTTGATTTTTTAAAATAATTTTACCTATATGTATTCTTAAAACTTATTGGGGGATTTTTGCTAATTGGAATAAAGCTGAAATAAAGTTTAATGTAAACTTATTTAAAATAAAATTTTCTTTAGATTGAAGATCTAAAATGACTAAAAATATTAAATAAGAAAACACTAATAAAATAACAAAAGCACATAAAAAATAACAAAAATGCTAATCATAAATATTATAATGAAAATAATTTTATAAATTAAGCAAATAAAGCTTATTGTAAAGTATTACATATTTCATATTTTAATTAATTTCACATTTGTTTATTTATCATTTAATATTTAAAAATTTTTTAGCATTAATTCTGCAGCTGTTATTTTGGGTAAATGCACATTTTCACTGTGTATACTGTTTGCATCAGAAGCGTTTCTGTGACGCAGCATATCGTCTGATGGAATATGAAATTGAAGCACAGAACATGACGTTCACAGACTGCCCATTTTCATCTGCAGATGCTTGAGAACCATCTGGTCATTACAATTCCTCCACCGAGAGACACAAACCCACACAAATTAGTCTGACACAAAAGTACACAGACGTAAGAACTGGGAAGCACTGGAACGAATTCCACAGAAAGGAAAAGATGCTGTTTTGCATCACTGAATATTTCTTCTTTACTGAAACAGAGCCAGGGGACAAAATACAACTTAAAAAACCAGAAAAACCCCTTTAGTCTTGTATATTTCCTAAATGAGCTTGCTTGATGGTTGCATGATGTATGAAATGAATGTGCTTTATATGTGTTTCTGTAGTGTAATTGCTCACAAGGCCATGCAGTGGTGTATGTATTTTTATAAACCTTCAATTTGACCCCAAGAATGGACTGAGATAAAACAGAGACGCGCACAGGATGAAACGCAGTCCCAGCTGGCTTTATTCACACATATACAATATCCTTCATCTCACACGGCCTGCTGAAATGCTATAGATAAAAACATCCAGACATGCTGCCTTATTTTTAATGTCTGCCGAATCAAGCAACACAAACGTCTGAGAATGTGGCTAATCGTATCTTTGAAACGGACGTCTGGCTACCGAACATTTGATATAGTAGAGAGTTATGAAAACCTAATCATAGTTTTGTAGTGGAAAAAATGTTTAGATCTGAGTGGTTTAATCATTGTGTTAGTGTGATTTACGTTGTTTACTACACAATATTACTTCATTCAAAGGTCAGGATAGGTCACTAATGGAAGTAAATAAGGGGATTTTAGAGGACATAAAAGCAGAAATGTGAAGTGTACTCAAACAGTGTACTCAAAAAATCTCATAAAAGCACTTAAAATTATTCTTGAGCTTTAAAGTGCCCCTATTATTGGTTACGAAAGGTTCATATTTTGATTTTGAGAGTCCCAAACAACAGGTTGGCATGCATGCAAAGTTTTCTTATCATATGCATATATGCATTTTTTTTAAACAGTTCATTTTTCCAAATCCTTCCAGTGATTGGTCGATTTCATTTAAAACAGTGTTTGTGAGCTTTTAACACTCCAAAACACTCCAACGCAAATTTTCCAAGGTTCTGCACGCGAGAAACAATTGGGCGGACGGTATGCTAATCAGCTAATGTTTCTTGTTGACCTCAACATGAAACAGCTTGGGACTCGTTTTAAAAATGACTTGTTTCAATGGTGCAGAACTCTTTTTCTTTTCTTTTGTTTTTGAGAGAGAGACAATAACCTTATACAAGGTGAACTTTTAGATTTAAAACTTTGCAGGATGTTTTCATTCACTTACACACTGCATGAAAGCTCATTTTCAAAAATCCATAACAGAGACACTTTAAAGCTGTTTAAATAATTATTTTAGGATTTTAGGGCATTGTCAAGTTGAACAATTGCAAACAACTTTGTACAGAAAAGACTGTAAGTGATTTTTTTTCCCACACTGCACACATCTGGTTTACTTCTTGAGGCTAAATTGTTTAAACAGTGAATATTATAATGTTGACAGACTAGCTTCATTCAGTCTTTGTTCGTTTCATTTGTGTGGTAATTAACATTATGCCTCAAATGCTGTTGACTGAGCTTAACTTGCATTGAGCCCGGATTTGGTCTTCCAGCATACATGACCCGATTTAGTTCACTTTCATGGATTTACATGCCTTCTCATCCTTTTTATCTGGTGGTTCTCGATTGTGACTGATACGGCACCCGATCGAGAGCGAGAAGATCAGACACACACATCCACCATCTTGTCAAAAAATGCAAGCCATGTATTCTCCCGTATAAACACTATAAATCCTGCTTGTCTTTTCTTGGTCTGAGTCCAGATGCAGGGAATTGGAGGGTTTGTGAACTTTCTGCTACTGTGTCATGACCAGATTTGGACACACGTCTCTGTTGAACATGAAAGTCATGCTGCGAGGAATGAAACAGCACCTGGAATCCTCTGGGCTTCGCTCTGTTTGGCCAAATCGAGCTGGAAGATGGAAAGTCCTGGACAGCAGAAAACCATCAGCTGAAGTTTATACAGTGAGTGCAGACAGAAGGCTGCTCTGGCATTACATAATGTCAAAATAGGATTAACTGAAGAAATACTTTAATCCAAAAGTACAAATGCCACATGGACAAAGAGCTGGATCTTTTTAAATTCTGTTTTGTGCATATTCTTAGACTTAGTATATTGGTTATATTTTGTGATCGACTTATGACGCAGAGATGAAATCTTTTCATTCCAGACAAGCTTTATGAATTGCATGTTAAATGTTCTGTTTCCTATAAACACCTTGTACAGTATATCGCATCACAGCCAGGAATAGCAGCTGAAGTCATAGCTCTGCATCTTCGCTCAGTCTCTGGACTGTTAAAATGCTGGAGGTCAGTGTGTGATGAAACAGCGCTGCCCAGGGATGAGCTCGAGACATGCACAATGGTTGCTTTGCTCTGTACTAAAATATTTATAATCCTAAAATAACCAATTGAACTTTAAGCCCCATGTTTGAGGGTAACTGTCACTTCAATGGTTAAATTATGATAGAAACTCCATTTAAATGCATCACCAATGTTAGAACATCATTATGTATGGGTTACAGAGAGGATTCACTGTATAACAGCCAAACGTGAAGAATCTGATAGTGTGCAACAGGGGGCAGTACAATCCAAAAAACAAATCAAGTCTAACTAGCAGTGTTAGCCTGCACTGTAAGAAAAGTCAGTAAAAAAAGGCCTCAATGTACTGTGTTAGCATGAATTTTCCAACTACATGTATTTTTATTTATGCCTGGTGTTAAAATAAATATCTGTCAGCTTAACAATAGATAATGTGGTGCCAGAATATAACCAGCACATTTTCTGTTTTTCTACTACTTTTTTCTTTCAGTTTGTGTAAGCTCACCACCACAGTTCAGATTAAACCGGGTTAGCTGGTCTAAACTGGTCAATAATGTTCCTCTAGGTTGAGCAGCCGTCCTCTTCTTACACCGCTTTGGCCATTCTCTGGAGATCCAGCCTTCTCGCACACCATGATTGGTCGATTATGTGCAATGCTTGCATGCTATTGGTCAGACTACCTTTCGGTCATTCCCTTCAGCAAGAGCATTGCTATGCAGTTGCTAAGGTGTTCTGACTGTTATGTAGTTGCTAAGGTGCTCTGATTGTTTTTAGCACTTTGTTATTGGTTGCTAAGCTGCTCTGACTGTTTTAGTGCATTACGCTGTTACTATGGCATTCTGACTGTTTAGTGCATTTCTCTGTGGTTTCTAAGGTATTCTGGCTGTTTTTAGTGTGTTGCTAATGTGTTATGGGTTTTATTGGCTGTTTTGTTTTTAGTGCATTGTTATTAGATGTTAAGGTGTTCTGACTGTTTTTAGTATATTGTTCTTAGTTGCTAAGGTGTTTTGACTGTTATGTGGTTGCTCAGGTGTTCTGTTTGTAGCGCTTTGTTAATGGTTTCTAAGGTGTTCTGACTGTTATGTGGTTGCTAAGTTGTTTTTGCTGTGTATTATGCAGCTGCTAAGGCATTCTTACTGTTATTAGTGTGTTGTTATGTGGTTGCTAAGGCATTCGGTGGTTTTAGTGTGTTGTCATGTGGTTGCTAAGGTGTTTTGGGTGGTTTTGGTGCATTGTTATGCTGTTGCTAAGGCGTTCTGGCTGTTATCAGTGCATTGTTATGCTGTTGCTAAAATTTTGACTATTTTAGTGCATTTCTATGTGGTTGCTAAGGTGTTCTTAATTTTTTTAGCACATTGTTATTGGTTTCTAAGGTGTTCTGACTGTTATGTAGTAGCTAAGGTGTTTTACTGCATTATTTGGTTTGACTGTTTTTAGTGTGGCGTTAAGGTGTTCTGACTGTTATTAGTGCATTTCAATGTGGTTGCCAGGGTTTTCTGTTTTTATTGCAGTAAGGTAGTTTCTAAGGCATTCTTACTGTTTTTAGTGCATTGTGTGGCTTTGGCATTTTGACTGCATTTCAAACATTGTTATGCAGTTGCTACGATGTTCTGACTGTTCTTAGCACATCACATCAACATTATAATTTATATCACATGTAAACACTCCAAAAAATCTGAAATCTTCAAGTCTGCATCACATTTGATGATGATTACTCTGACTTTTTTTAGAGGTGCAAGCAGTGCAAGATTTTATTGTGTTGACCATCTATAAGCAAAGGGCAGCAAGCATATTATAACTCATAGCAAATCCTAGATTTGATCAGAGAGAGTGCTGATGTAATTAATGAAAGCATAGTCCAAATGGACAGCCTTCAATTAACACCAAGGCCTGTGGTTGTAATTGAATGACCCTGACGGCAGACGGCTGAAATTAAGGGATGATTTATGGTGCCGGGAGAGGACAACATGGGCGAGAGCTCTGTCACTCAGATTTAAGACTGTCATGGAAAGAGCGTCTTGACTCATTAACCAACATGCCTTTTGTTTGGGTCCCTGCTGCTTCCACCCTCTTTAATTGTAGTTGTGTGATTAGTATACTGATTGACATCCAGGTTGCCCCGCCCACTCTGAAACCTCCCACACGATTCGAAAAGCCTTTGAATGTATCATCAAAACAACATGTGAGTCATTCTGTGAAAGGAGCATCATTTGTGCCCAACATATCAATAAATTAACCACACAAATATATTTTGTTTTTGCAGTATTTGTTTATACATGTTTGGCAAGCTCTAATATAATCTAGAAGAATAATCTCATGCTATTTAATTTATTGTTTAAAGTAAATATGTTAAAGAATTATTTGCATATTTACCAATCCGTATAGCAAAATGCAAAAGTATTTAAATTAAAAAAATTATTTCTAAAGACTAGTATGTAAACCTGCGTGCAAAATAAAAGAAGTAGGCGTTTCTCAGAACATATCAAATGAAACAGAAACAGTATGTTTCCTGACCAGGTTTCCGCTCTAGTTTTGTTTCAGAGATGGTTTCACACTTTTTCAGGACAGGTTCCAGATGTGCAGGTGTTGCAGCATTGTGAATCCTTTTATAGAGACATTTCCTGAGAGAGAGGATGAATGAATAGTCTCTCTGAAACTGATTGCTGTGGTGTCCTTGCTCTTTATCCCACTGACAGCTGCTGATTCCTTCAAATGGGATGAGAGAGCGTGAGTGCTGTGAGGTGGGCTGAGAGTGGATTGTGTGAGAGGGTCAACAGGACGAGCAGGAAGGGAGCCTCATCAACCACTTATTAAAAACCTGGATTTACTGATGCAGAAAAATTCTAGGTTTAATAGAAATAGTTCAAGGCCTGATTTTGTTACATAAATCAAACAGGTTTGGGTACAAAATCCTAAAATGAAATGCCTGTGAAAACAAGATCTTTATAAACACCATTATAGTGACCTACTTGTCATAACAGAGGAACTGGCAGAAGAAAATGCACAATAATTCAGCAATGAATCAGAAACAGAATCTTAACATAATGTTTTACACACTAATAATATATTTCAATAAATTCTTCAGGAACCTGAATGTACTTGTGTTTTGGTCATTTTGCTGCTTAAAGGGCCTCTTTTATGGATTTTTGAAAATGAAAATGGATTTTTTCATGCTGTGTGTAACACAGCTCTAAGTGAAGGGAATAAAAACCTGCAAAGTTGTAAATCTGAAAGAGCACCATTTATAAAGTTATCAGTGACGATTCTAGACTTTTGGGGGCCCTACGCAAAACCTTTTTTTGGGTCTTGAGCAAGAGACTATATGACATTCACATTACACGATTTCCCTGATTTTTAGGTAGAAAGGGCGACAACACACTGCATTTAAAGAAAAGAGCATTTATATTTTACTAACCACTAGCTGCTGTTTCGGGGGCCCTACACAGCTTGCATACTTTACGCACAGGGAGGATTGGCTCTGAAAGTTATTTGGTGCATTACAAACGGCATATATGACCCTCAAAAGACAAACCAAAGTGCTGACAACTAGCCACATCTTAGACCTGTCAGAATGAAGGATTTCAAAGGGTACATCTAATGGATACGTCTGGCCCCCATGATCCTTTGTGCAGATTCTTTGTATGATGACCGTGCCTCCATGTGGGCACAGGATGATGACGCAGAAGGCACTTCAAGAAACAGTTTTTTGGTGCCTTACACCTTTCAAACCTTCCAAGCTCTAACTCTGGATGGTAAACCCTTTGAATGGATAAGTTCGCAGGGATGAGCCTTTCCGAATGGAACGCATGTCTCTCAAAGGAAAGATTCGACTCTGAATTATTAAAACGAGATGTTTTTAAAATGAGTCCCAAGGTGTTTCATGTTGACTACTGCCCTCCCACTGCATGCACAGATCTGGGAAACTTTTCGTGTTGGTCTGAATGAAAATGCAAATTCATTCTTTGCCACTAGGTGCCACTTTTGGATGGTTAAACGCCCACAAACACTGCTTTAAATGAAATTGACCAATCACTGGAGGGATTTTGTAAAAAAAAACAAAAAAACTAATAAATAAATAATTGAATGAATTGTTTAGGAGTCATTGAACAAATAACATAAAAATAAATGCATATTATAAGAAAATTAAAGTATTTTTTGACCTTGCATGCATGTCAACCTGTTTGGGACTCCCAAAACCAAAATATGATCCTTTCGTAACCCATAAAAGGGGCACTTTAATGTCATTGCAGTGAACTAAAGCTTAAAGATATATTTTACCCAAAGCTGAAAATGTGCTGTTAATATATTTGGCCTCAAGCCATTCAAGATGTTGGAGACTTTTTTCTTGAGTAGAATAGTAAAGAAGATTTTTAGCTGAAATCATGGTCCTTGGTGATTCATATAATGTAAGTCAGCAGCTGCCCTTCATTGAGAATACAAAAAGTACATACTGATGACACAAAATGAAAACCTATGGCTCCTGACTCCTATTGAAGTTTTATGAAGGGAAACGACTGATCTGTGCAATGAACCGAAGGTTATTTACAACATGATTACCTGTAATCCAGAGCCAGTTCATGTCTGGTGATGACGAATGAATCATTCTTTTGAACTGATTCATTTTAGTGCATCGTCTGAAACAGTTCACGGCTTGAGCAGCGAAGGTCTTTACATTCAGATGCCTGACTAACTTGAGTCAAAATAAGTCAAACTAGTGGCGTATCTGTTCCTATGATAAATGAACTCATTCAGCACTCCAGTTCCTCCAAAAGACACTAACCTGTGGAAACAGTTTGACTTTGATTAAACACTGATGGTATGCATATGCATGACCCAAGAACTTGAATGAAGGGATCAAATTAATGTTTTTATGATATCTTATTGTTTATGTAAATTGATGAGCTGATGAAGACTAGTTTATTCACTGTGCAAGCTTTATACATGTAAATCATCCACGTTTCACATCATGATTGGATGCTTTACTAATAAAATTCTGTAAACGTTATGATTATGCTATTGCTTGATTATGTAAACTACAGGGAATTGAACCAGTTCATGAAAAATAGCACTTTACAAAAAACAATCAGATCTTCATGCTTGTCTGAGGCTCTGGGTACATTATGTTTTACATAATGGTCTTGCGCAGACCAATCGTTTCACTTCATAAGACCTACAGTAATTATAAGGTCATGAGCCATGGGCATTCATTTTGTGTTCTGTGATAGGTTTAATACTCTGGCAGCCACTGACTTGTATGTAATGAATCACCAAGGACCACGTTTTCAAATAAAAATGTTCTTACTGAACAAATGACTCATCTAAATCTTGGATTTACTCACTTGGATTCCTAAGGGTGAGTAAAATAAAAAAGCAAATTTTCACACAGAGATATATATGTATTTAGTTTTTTTTAGTTTTTCTCCATCTTGTAACATTTGTGGTGTATCTGTTCAAAAATGACCAGCCTACAAAACCAAAAACTGTGCTAACTGAAAGAATAAAAGTTGACAAAAAGGATCCAGGATTTTGTGATAATACAGCATGAAAAATAAATGTGAATGCATTTTTCAAAAGGCTGCTGACTTTTGACTGGGAACACTGAATTAAGGATTTTCAGTACAGCAGAAGGTTAATACTTTCTGACATGATCCTGAAAACATGCGGTGAGTTACGATGGCTGATGAGCACAGACAGGTGTTGGAGTGATGGATGCACACATCAGCTCATCATGCTGAATCGGTCACGTGTCTGACAGGACCACCAGTCCTATGTGTATGTTTGAATTGTAATGTTTCAATGGAACAGTTTTTATCCAATCCCTGCACTATGGGCTGATGGGTTTCTGATGGATGAAGGTTTGTCTCAGTTGAGGATATGGCCATATCTTTAGCATCAATCATTGACAATGGAACAAATGAGCGAGCGCTGAGGAAACACCAACAACACAGAATAAATATTAGACTTGAGCATTATAGTTTCTATGGAATTACTGGATATTGGGATCTTGATTTGGTTTATATCTCACCCAAAATGCAAAAAAAAGGGTTAAAAAGTGTTTAAACCTTAATTTTTTCATACTTTATTTTTTATTCATGTAAACCAAATAGTTTAGAATTAATATTTTTCATCATGATTTTTCAGTAAAACTAGCATAATTATCCGCTAATAAGCCAGATTTTTTTTTTATAGCAGTGCATATCCATAACATTATTATGTCTGAAAAATCCTAAATAATCATCAAATATGCATATAAAAAAATTATATGTTAACTGTCACGATTGAGACTCTGGAAGGCGTTCGGATCCATTTGCAAAACGTTTTATTATACACACACACAGAGGATAGTCACAGGAAACGGGCAGAGTCAATAACGGCAAACGGGGATATCAGAGGCAAAGACAAG
>JAUCMR010000034.1:625384-678205 GCA_032357425.1 Enteromius argenteus | reverse complement strand
AATCTGCAAAAATGTCTACAATTCTGTGTTTTTCTGTCAATATGGGGTGCTGTGTGTACATTAATGAGGGAAAAAAAGAACTTAAATGATTTTAGCAAATGGCTGCAATATAACAAAGAGTGAAACATTTAAGGGGGTCTTTCCATACCCACTGTATGTTTGGTGATATATCTACATATACGTATGTGTGTTTGCAAATGAATACAAGATCATATACAGAATTTGCAGAGAGTAATATTTGCTTTGACTCGTATCTCCCATATTCCCAGAATGTCCCATTGCCACACATTTGGTATTTTTCAAGAGGATGTGCTGGCTAATTCGTCATGGCTGATTGTTTGAATATTTGGCATGGATAAACACAAGCTGTGTCGCCTGCCTTGCTGCTTATGATCTGGGTTTGTTTGAGGCTCAGAGCCAGGGAAATATTCCACAGTAAAGGCTTAAAAATTGTCTCTGATTTCCATTCCTATATAAACACACAGTCACTGACAGACTGTGAGCATATCCCTTTACACCCAAAGTTAATCCTTTATATTTGCCTACAATTTGCTGACTGGACACATTAACACAATGCAGCATGCTTTTGTAATTTTATTTTTTCAATTACAGTTTCAAGTAGGTGGAAAATCATTTAGGTGGCAAAAACAAGCAAAGCTTGGATATTACACATATTACACAATTACTGTATATTATATATTACATACAAAGGGGTTAACAGAATATTCAGAATATTTCCTTAGTAATTAATTGGGCCTTTAACATGGACCTTTTCCATTTAAACATCTTATATAATATATTTATTATTTTATATTCTGAACTACATCAAAGCTTTTATACTCTTTGATCAGCTTTCTTGACTCCCATGTAAGACTTACACACATTTCCAAACCTAAAGCCAGTTTTTTCCCCCCGTTTGTGGATTAGCACAGATACAGTCATTTATTCATCTCACATCTGGATTGAGTTCACCTACAGTCATGACTGACCTATTTCCCAAAACACAGCGCAGTGTCCTTTGTGTTGGGGTCTTTGACTCTTCCCCGGTTCCTATTGAAAGATAAAGCTCCATCAGTAAGCGTCTGGAAGGATTTGTAATCTGAGCATCAGACCAGCTCTCACGCTGATAAATGAGATGAATGACGATTCGCGTCTGTCTGAGAGTGCTTGATGGGAAACCCGCAGCTCGACCTCACAACATCTCTCATGCCCACTGGACAGGCCGTTTGACAATAACCCTCCACAATTCACTATACAGCAGATTTGCATGCAATAAATTAGCGTGTTTGTGTCTGCATGGACAGCTCTTTTTATATATAGCATGTTGTCTAATCTATTTTCTATTGTGCATAGGAATAACACACTGGTAATTATTTGCTTTCCATTATATTGTACAAAACAAACTGATGTGAAAACCTAAAAATCAAGGCAACGTGATGCAATGTGATTTTTAATAATCAGTTCCATTTTTACATTTATGTTTAGCAGACACTTTTTTCCAAAGCAACTTACAAATGAGGACAATAGAAGCAATCAAAAACAACAAAAGAGCAATGATATGTAAATGCTGTGACAAGTCTCGGTTAGCCTAATGCATTAGACGCAGCAAGGTTTTTTTTATATAAATAAAAAGAAAACAAGTAGATAGAACAGAAAAAGCTATTGTTAGAAGGACTTCTTACATAGACATATAAATTTAAAAACTCCTAAAGAATAGAAAATGCCAGAGGGTTGTTTTTTATAATAAATAAAAGGAAAAGAAGTAGCAAGAATAGAAAAAAGAATAGAGTTAGTGTTTTTAAATAAATAAAAAATACATTATCCATATCTCAGTCAACTACCAAAAAAAAAAATGTTTTGTATGCATGTGTTTTATCAGGGTGTTATAGTTCATACAAAGTCTGATATACTGAAAATATGGAGACTTTTTTTATTTAGAGACTCAAACTGAACAAAAATATGCTATTTGGTGCAGATGCTGATATTTATTTGATGAAATTCTGATGCTTATAAGTCATTTAAATCAATTAGCTCTTTATAACATCATAGCAGTTACTTACATAAAATGATATAAATATCAATATCACACTATAATGTAAAATATTATATTCTAAAAAATATATTATTAATATAATATTTGAAGGCTGATGTGATATGCTCAGTGCAGTGATTCTTTGAATTTATATCTTTCACTCTTCAACAAAGAAGCTTTAGGTAAATAATAAATCACACTATATATCTCCAATATATATCTCCAATAATATGTCTCAGTAGATGATAGAGATTATATTTAAATAATTAACAAATCAACATTCCTCAGAAGATCTGAGATGTTTTGGAGGCTTGGGAAGAAAAAACACTGAGGAACAATAAAATTAAAGCTTCTGGTAACTAATATATCTCAAAAGCCTGATGATCATATTTCAGACTCTTCAGCGATTTTTCTTTCAAAAAAAAAAAAAATCAATATATCAAGTAAAGCCAAGATGCATCAGTCCAATAAGGGTCCATCTGGAAATATTACTAACCTTGTCAAAGTTATTCTTATGTTTGCTTTATAGAAATCAGTAAAGTTTTCAAAGCCAAAATGTATGTGAAGCATAAGCTGAAGGTGGATGTTTTATGCATTTACTCTAAAAGACCTTTTGTTTGATAAAAAGTGTAAACTGTCAATAAGACGACAGAATGTGGTGGTTTGTGTGCAACAACAAAGTTTAGAGGCCTTCTGTGGGGTAGGCTTTATTGGGTTAAGATTTATTAACGGCGGGAAAAACTCCTACTGAGTGACATAAGAAATGAGAAATAAGTGAGCATGTTCCTGTAGGGCACTTAACGTTAACGTGGTACGAATTTGATGACTTCCCATAATTCTTTCTTAAACCTGTACTTTCTCCAGAAGAAAATACAAAAGCCCTGGAGTTAGTCCTTGACTTCAAAATAATGAGTTCACCAACAGCAAGTATCAGTTTCTTCCCGCTCGGCAGAAAAGCCTCTCAGATGAAGTTGAGATGGAGTGTCTATGAAAAGTTGCTGCATTTTGTCGTGTCGCTATCTGGGTCACGGCTCTTGACCTCAGGTAATGTTTAATGAAGTCTGAAGCTAAACTCATTAAACGACTAGTCTTTGATGAAGAACTTTAGCAGTAATTACCGTTGTGGATTATAAATCATCATTAAATGCGTGATGGTGGTGAGGTACGGAGTGTGGTGCGTGTCGGCGGAGAGGCTGAATCCTGGATGGAGGCTGGAGAGCGGCAAATTAAAGGTCTCAGGCAATCAGCCGTTCTCCAGCCGCTTCAGGAATCCATTTCATTCCAGTGATGGAGAGCGGCCACCAGCAGATAGTTGAGTCTGATGAAGCGGGTTTCTCCAGGCCAACTGTGACTGCTCTCGCCTCGAGGTGAAGGTTCGAGCTGCTTCTCAACACTTGTTGCGACGAGTTTGACTGATTTGACTCCCGGTTTTAATATCTCATGACTCGTCTGTCAGTGGCTAGTTCCTGTGAGATCAATGGCTGCGACGTCTCTGGCGTGTCTTTGTTTCTGTCTGAGTTTTCCTCATCGAAAGCCTCCAGCATCCGCTCTTGATCTTGACCCACATAAAGTCTCTTTTGTCAAGTTTCAGATGAGCGGCTTTGTCACCAGCCAATTTAAAGTGTGAACTGAACCTCAGAAATGAAGGAAAGTTTTATGTACATTACACACATCAGCCACTTTTACATATATTCGTCTCCAGTCACAGTGGGATTTAGACAGTCATCTCATTAGTATTCAGGGCTCTTCTTAAGGGTCTCGAAAGATTTTTTGCAGCTTGTTCAAATTACTTAATTAAAATGCCACACAGTTCTGCCACATTTGGTCAACTTAATTTCTTTTCATGCATTTGTGAAATAGACGTTTACTTAAACCATTTGTGTTGAAAATATGCTAAATGAATTATTTTTGTTGCATTAACAGAAACAAAGCAAAGGATTTCTAGGTCTCAGCAGGCTATATTCTGGAATAAGATGTTTAAATACTGTACATCGGGTTAGTGTTTTTTGGATTGATATGGTTTCTGATATGGTTTTGTTTTAGGGGTTTCTATTATGGCGATGAATGGAGCTTGTGCTTCAGACAGAGATTTATTCAAAAAGCAATTGTTATGCAAATGTAAGTGCAGAAACCAAATGTCTCAAATATTCAAGCTAGTTGAGTTCCAACAAGATGTGAGAAAATGTAAGATTTTGTAACAATTTTATTAGTCAAGGGTGCATTAAACTGATCAAAAGTGACAGTAAAGACATTTATAAAGTTACAAAAGTATTTCAAGGAAACGCTGTTCTTTTGAACTTTCTATTTCTCAAAGAATCCTGAAACATAAAATGTATTTATCACCATTCATAAAAATATTCTGTTTTCAACATTGATAATAATCTAAAATGTTTCTTGAGCAGCTAGTCTACGGTGGCCCAGTAGTGCACAACACAAAAAAATTAAAAAAAGCAAGCATAAGCTTACAAAACAATGAAATTAAAAAAGCCAACATAAACTCACAACACAGTGAAATTAAAAAAGCAAACATGAGTTCACAACACAATGACATTAAGCCACAACACAACGGAAATGCTCCCAACCACTAGAGGGCAGCTGGTCTGCAGAAATTTCTCTTATTTTTAATCAAATAAATGCAGCCTTGGTGAGGACAAGACACTAGAAACACTAACTTTTAGGGGCGGTTTCTTGGAGAGGGCTTAAGCCTTTGTTAAAGGAATAGTTCACCCAAAAATGAAAATTCTGTCATCATTTACTCACCCTCGAGGAGTTTTAAACCTGTATGAATTTCTTTGTTCTGCCAAACACAAAGTAAGATATTTTGAAAAAAGTTTGTAACCAGGCTGTTTTTGGTCACCATTGACTCCCATGCTATTTTTTATTTCCTACTATAGAGGTTAAATTCTCCAGAATATTTGGGTGCATTTTTCCTTTAAATTCAGACATTTAAGTTCAAACATGCCTTACAAAAAAGCATTACAATTTAAGACCAAACAATGGCACTGCTGTTTTTTTAAGATATGTCCGTGCAAGCTTTTTTAAGTATCATTTATTTCAATCTAGAAATAGTCTTAAGCCCTGTTTGGAAAACCGCCACTTAGTGTCTACATCGTTCTAAAGTTGTTCCGGTGGTGACAATACATTTATATTGTGCATTTTTGTCCTTAAATTGTATATACTTTACATAGTCATACCTGCAAATGTAAGTGAAATTACACTGATCACTAATGATCACAAAGGCTTTGATTTGTTATACCTTTGTGTTCAAAGTAAATTGTTAAGATCCAAAATATATCACTATTGTTAATAATCTGCCTCTGTTTTAAATGTTATTCATTTACAAACCATCCAGTCACTTTTAATATACAGGCATATGAGTTTTAAATCATCCTGCAGCATGACACCTATCTATTATCCCAGAAGTATCATGCATAATACCTTTACTAATAAGACATCCATTATAATCTAGCTCATAGCAAATATAAAACATTGGTTGCTCATTTCCAGGTTTGAAACCTTGCCTAATCAAAGAGTTTTGACAGTCCACTGTGATTGCTTTCTGCTGCAGGCATCTTTATCACATTGGCTCGTCTGCGATCCGTCTTTAGTTGTCTCTGCCGCTCTTGAGCTCATCTGTCCAGCACACTGACTGCTCTCCATCACCGCTAGCATGCATTATTTATTTTCCCTGCCCAGTCCTTAATCCAGCTTGACTTACATGGAGTATACCTTTGCCAAGGGCTAACATTAAGCTCTTTAACCCTATTATTCATGAGTGCGGTTTGTTGTGACTCACACTGATGCTTTGAATGATCATTTCATTGTGTATATTAACATTCAGTCAAGAAAGAGAGGCACTGCAAACAAGATGAAGCTTCAGTAAAACATTTATTGATGTTTAATTAAGCCTACATTGTCTTATTTTAATGACATTTGGAATAAATTGAGATTTTATTTGTTTCAATTAGCGACTCTGCAGAGCACTTCTAACAAAAGCGTTCTCATGGGGAAGATACCTTTGCAATTCCAATTTACTTAAAAACATGCCTTATTGTCATCTATATTGCTAATGACAGGATGAAATTAGCTATTAAGCAGGATCAACACTAAAAAACCTGAGGAAATGTGAGAATATGCAACAACATTCAGATCACTCACTAACTTCATGATCTTCACAGCACTGGCTATTTCTCACCAGTAGAGTTTGACTGTCAGAGAATGGCGCCCATTTACTAAATCAAACTTTAGCCCAGATATGTCAGTCTGACATGCTGCCTTTAGTAGCAAAGGTCTCTTTTGAAAATGAGTTCCTGACACGATTGAACTGAGACGTTTCTGAAAGAGCCTGATGTTAAGATACGACACATACTGGCAAAAGCTCAAATGCACTTTAAGTTGCTTTGGATAAAAGATGTTTCTATATTTAAGTTTATTTTGATATTTTTGAGAACAAATGTTGTCCAACTATAAAGCAAAAAATGGGACAATGACATGTATTTAGTTTTTTTTTTTTTCTGAAATAAGTCTTTTCTGCTCAACAAAGTTGCATTTATTTGATCAAAAATACAGTAAAATTCTGAAATAATTTTACAATTTAAAATAAATGTTTTCTATGTGAATATCTGTTAAAGTGCAATTTATTCCTGTGATCAAAGCTGAATTGCAGCATCTTTGCTCCAGTCTTCACTGTGAAATGATCCTGAAATGATCGATGTTTTTTTCGTTTTGTTTTTTTTTTGTAGTGTGATACATTTTATTTTTCAGTATTCTTTGATGAACAGAAGTTCAAAAGAACAGAATTCATTCTGGATTATGCATTATGGATGTCTTTACTGTCACTTTTAAAACAATTTAATGCATCCTAACTGAATAAAAGTATTAATTTCTTTCAAAAAGCTTTTGCGCCGTAGCGATCATGCATATGATCTTTAAAAACACTCACAAGTGTTCTGATGCATCATTGCACACATGCATTTCTCTGTGATTTTTATCACATCCAGAACTTCAATGTACCTTGATACAGCAAAGTCTTTTCATTCCCACTGGAATAATATCTGTGAACTGATTGGGAAGTCTTTTCAGCCACCTGTGGCCCGCTGTAATGTAAGAAATCTTTTCCATCCTCTCTGAACAGAGGTTCATCCATTTCAAATTTTACAGGGCCATGCTTTAAAAACAAACAAACGTCCTCATGCTTCACTGTTGTGACTCATAAATCATATTCAGATTAGTAACCTTAAGCCATTTCGGCTGCGTGACGGTATACAATAACAGTCCCATCCAAGCCTTAATTCAGTTTGATCGTATTCTCCGAGGCCATCTTGTAATTGTAACTCACCACAGAAGATTGATAAATGGCATACTTATTATAATGAGCTTCTATGATAGCGGGACATAATAATGAGCTCCATGGCTTGCTGTGAAGGAGACACAACTAGGAGCACAAAATGTCTCCATTATTGTCAAAGTTAACGAGTAAATAATGCACTTTTGCCTTTAGGGGACACAGTTAATCAGAGCTTTAGTGCAGATATTGTGGTAGAAGCAATTACACAATACAGTTTTTTTTTTTTTCTGATGAAAATTCACTATGGAAGCAGGCTTTTTTTCCCGAGCAGTGATCCGAGAATCCGTATTGTTCTGTTATGATATACACCCAGCCTTATTTGATCTTGAGGTACACTGAAAGACGCTGAGCGCAGGTGTACAGCATCATCTCCAGTGACTGCAGCTCATCAGAGGAGCGTTGGACATGGGAACTAATGCTAGAATAGAGGACACAAAGACGCTCTGACCTCCACCTCATCTCCCCGGACAGAAAAATGTGTGTGTGTTGTCAGCAAATGCAGCCGCTGTGCTCATAACCAGTCTGACACCCAACTTTGGCGGACAATTAAAGACAAACTCAGTGTGCTAATGTTGTTCGGCTCTGTCTGCATTCCCTCAAGCATTCAAGACAACACAAACAAGTCTTTTTAGGAGAGTAAGAAAGTGTTGCTTCTTTTTTTGAAGATTTATCTTCAAAATAGTGTCTGTTATCTCCCAGAAATCTGTCATCCAACATTCCTCAGAGATGTTTACTTGCTATGATGCAGCACACAAACACTGGAGACTGTGCTGCTGCACTGGAAAACAATCTCAAGTTAATTTGACTCGAATAAACCCTTGTGCCGAAAATTCTGCTAGCGTTACCTAAAATGACTGGTCTTTCAGTAAATCTGTCAATATGCTATTTTATAACCAAATCTTCCATTTAGTCTTTTTATCAACTTGTTTTCTACTCAGGCAACACAGATTTAGTTTTTCTCTTTGGAACTGCTTGATCTGAGTTTTTGAACACTCAATATTGCCAAAATTATCCACTTTTTTATTTTTTTTCCCTCACTCAGATACTGAAGAGCATAAACTCTTAGGTTAAGGTTTTTATATTCTTGGTATTTGCTGATTATATAGCATAATGAGGCACTTACAGACAATTTTATGGTCTTTTTTTCTATGGGAAGTGCACACTGGAGAAAATTGGCAAAAAGTATTGTTACATGAAGTTGTTATACCCTGTATGTGCAAAATCAGTACGTTTTATATTAATGTGATAACGTTAACTAGAATTTTGGGGGAAATGGAAATCCTCTCTTGGTAAAAATGACCAGAACGCAACATGAGGTCTAAATCTGTTCATTAAATTAAACATTAATTTCTCTTTGCAAGACTTGGATTAAAACGTTTAATATGGATTGCTTTTACAACACCTTTGTGACCTTTCTGAATCTTCTAAGTTTTATTTACCTGGACTTTCAATAGAGAGGTAGAAACATGTCAGGTTTCACTGAACATAAGTTAACTTCGAGCATTAACCAAAGATGTATCGCTGTGAAATTGAAGTACAGTATTTTTATTTTTGGATGATTTTTTTTATTTATTTCAAGCTGTCTTAAATTAAATTGAAGTGTATATTCCTAACAAAAATATTAGGTTTTATTGTAACTAATATACTCGTTATTTAATGAGTTTATATCCTCTGTTCATCTTTCTTTATTTCACCTGCTATGAGTTCAAAAGCATCCCTGAAGGATTTAATAGACATATAAAGAGCCTTTTGGGTGAACATGAGAGCTTTTTTAACTTTATATGCAACTTTAAAATTAACCATTTGGCTGTGCAAGTTATAGTCTAATTACGTTTTAACAAGGTAAAATAATGAAAGAAAAAACATATGTTGACTTATTATTTACATTTTTAGTGTACTGCACTGCATTAGTATTCAAACATACTGCAGGATATAAAGCTGTCCACATAGTAATATAGTAAAAGCATTCAGAAGGTCACTGCTTACCATTTTTCTGTAAATGGCTAAGCTGCACCTAATTAAGCAAACAACTGTCCCTATGACACCCTCAAGTCATTTTATTTGACTGATGAAGAGTTTTACCATTCATTAATGCTCAGTCTCGTTCAATCACTTGAGCTGTGTTCTCTTTAAAATATTGATCCTCATGACACATGTATATGTATGTGAGTGTGTAAACCTTCCCAGCTTTCCCCATATCAACATGATGGGTCCACGGTGATTTCCCAAGGGTCAGGTAAACCGTAATCTAACTGGAACATTCTTCTCGCTGGTAATTCCTGGCCTAGTGCTCTCTAGGCCACAGATACATCAACCTAATGATGGCAATAATAAAACACAGTTATGTTTCCAGCAACAACTGTACATACAGCGAACAACTGCACAGCACAAGCCTTTCTTTTCTTAAACCTGACTTTAAAAATGTAGGATTTTAGAAGAGTCTTGAACTCAAAATGATGTTCATCACTGCATGGACACCGTGTGCGCAAAGCGTGACGCATCTGTTACACGTCGGCGTACGTTTTCTGCCCTTGGGTATCAGCTTGTCAAGACGAGGACTTGTGAGCTCCACCGACGTGACGCTGACTTCACTCTCCAGAGACGTCCAGTCGACACGAGGGTGTTTCAGATCCTTCAGCGCTCTGTCACTAATATTGATCAGCCCGGCCTCTTATCCAACACAGAGAAATGAATTAGGTGGCAAATGAAGCAGTTTGTTTTCCACAACGTCCTTCATGAGAACCTGTGATCAAACACCATCCCACAAACCAGCAGTTTTGAAAACACCAGCGTTTCCACTGTGAAATGAATCAGATATAGTAGAAATGAACATTTAAGGGTCATTTTCTATTGAATCTATTGAAATTTGGACAGATTATTTGTTCTGCCTAACACAAAGGAAGATATTTTGAAAAAAGTTTGTACCCAGGCTGTTTTGGGTCACCATTGACTTTCATAGTAGGAAAAAAAAATACTATGGGAGTCAATGGTGACCAAAAATATCTTCTTCTGTGTTCAGCAGAACAAACAAATTCATACAGTTTTGGAACTACTCGAGGGTGAGTAAATGACAGAATTTTCATTTTTGGGTGAGCTATTCCTTTTAAAGTAGTATCTGTGAGCTTTTAGCACTCCAAAAGCGGCATCTAGTGGCAAAGAATGAATTTGCATTGTCATTCAGACCAACTCAAGAACGGCTGTTCTGTTACATTTGAGCATAGGCAATACAGCGGGTCCAAATGCAGTTTAAGATCTTTTAATAATAATCCACAGTAATATAAGTCCAAAATACAAGACAGAACCAAGAAAGAGTCACTTGCGGTAACACTTACAACGGCTCACCCCGACAATAGCAGTCCAGGACTTAATATACGCAAACAAATGACAAACAGGAAATGGAACACAGCTGAACCAAGTAAACACTAATGAAAAACACAGCATGATGGGAAATTGAGTCCATGACCAGAACAACAGACAGAAACACAAGGCAACGCAGGAACAGAACAATACCTCACAGTGGTGCAGGCAACCAGACGTGACAGATTCAGGGTCGACTTTCTTTAGAGAAGCAATAACTTTAATATACAGTGCAATATCAGATTTAAAACTTTGTAGGATGTTTTCATTCACTTAGAGCTTTGCATGAAAGGTTATTTTCAAAAATCCATAACAGGGCATTTTAAGTTCTCTGTCAGTTACTTCACACAGATTCATCCTGATGCTTCGGCTTCCATGACTGACCTAGTGTGAGTTCAACAACATCTCCAGAAGCATTCAACAGACACTAAATGAGCCATTTAAAGGGGAACATTAATGGAAAATGGCAATGTTTCCACTTTAAGATGAGTCAGATATGGTAGCTAGAGCACTCCTAATGAAAATGTGTGGTTTAATGAGAGGAATAAGAGTGAGTTTGTCAAAAAAGGGGCAACATTTTCCATTTTAAATGGTAGCTATTTATTAATTGTACTTTTTTTTTCTTAATTTAACAGCGCAAGCTACTAGCTGTGGCTGTCAATTGTAAGAATACAGTGACAATGCTACAAGCTTTTGGTGTACACAGTCAAAAATGTTTTAAGCTGTAATTAAGGATTATTGGACTTGGTTTCACATGAAAATACAGTATTTCTACTTAGTTTTTTTAATTAATTCAAAAGTAATCATATATGGTTGTTATCTTTGTTCCTGAGAATATTATTTGCAAAACCTTAAACCACCATGCATAACGTTCACCTGCTATGCATCCAACAACATCACAGACTCTGAATTGTGTTTGTATTTTCTGTCACAACCATAATATATATATATATATAATCTATCTACTTTTGTTTAGGTCCTACTAGCAGCCTGCAACACCAGAAAAATAAAATGGCTACTGCGTTTAATGTGTCATGTATGAAATATAGTTATTTTGTCATCCCCGTCAGACTGAGGTGACATTTTAATAGATGGAGATGAAATCAGTTTGAAACCATGCTGAAATCTCAACTGATTCATTCATATAATCTGACATCAGACACACTGAAAATGTACTGAGATCAACATTCTCATGCTATTTGTACTCTAATAATGTTGAGATAAAACTCAGAATATTAAGAATAAACGTTTAAATAACATTGTATTTTAGCTTAAAACTAAGTTAGCAGAATGTTGTGCGCAACATTTTTGTAACCTTCAAATAACGTTCACATCACGACAATAAAAATTGCATTTTTAATGTCCTTATTAACGTTATAGTTTGAGTGAAAAAACGTTTTTGCTACCAGTAAATAATCGTCCTAAACTGAGGGTTTTAGAAACATCTCAAAACAACATTCCCACAACGTTTTTCTAGCCTAAACCTGAAAATTACACCCTAAACTTAAACAACGCCAGAGATAATAGCAAACACTTGTTATAGTAGACCACGAGTTGGGTCAGCTCATGAGATCCAGATGTTGCCAGGGTTCTTTGTGAACACTGGATCCATGCTGATTTGCATATTTGACGGGGAATATCTGACTGGGCGCTGTGACCTCGTGCTTTCATTGTGTGTCTGACATCACATGAGAAATGAAGCGCGCAGGAGCTCAGCGTGCAGAACTCTGTGAGAGCAGCGAGAGAAGAAGCACTGCACGCCAACACATGACAAACCACCGGAGTTAAACACCAGACGGGATCCGTGTTCATCATCATGGGGATGGACCGGCGACGGAGAGCCTCGCTCGCGCTCACCTTGAACTTCCTCGCGCTTATCCTCGCCATATCCGCGCTGACCACCAGCTACTGGTGCGAGGGGAACCGGAAAGTTGTCAAGCCCTTCTGTACCGGACCGTTGACCGTCAAACAGACGCACTGCATTAGATACAACAGCTCGAACATCAACGACAGCCGGCTGGTTCAGTATATCTGGGAAACCGGCGAGGATAAGTTTGTTCTGAGGAAGTTCCACACCGGCATCTGGTTCTCCTGCGAGCAGAACGTCGACCTTGTCGGTAAGGATGCGGCTTTTTTCATATCAGACCGGCAAACGGCAAAGAACGTTTCATTAACGTTCCCATTAAGTTATAAAAACGTTATTTCTCAACGCTTGAACGTCTGCTTTTTATGTAGAAACAATGTTGCATTTATGAATGTTACATGAACATTCCAAAACGTTGTGCGAATGTTACATTTGTATGAGCTCTCAGCGTTTAAAGAATGTTTTTATGGGTTTTAAACGTTGGAAAAACATTCCATTCTGTCATTTTGAAGCTGTTATAAATGTTATTTCTGAATGTTTTTTAAATGTTCAAAACGTCCATTTAAAGAAATTCTAATGAGAACGTTTCTTCTTGGTTATGCAAATGTTGGAATAACATTTTATACTATCATTTGAAAACATTAGGAGAATGTTACGTTGGAATGTTGTCTCAACGTATGTTTTTATGGATTATTCAGGAACATTGCATTACATCGTTTTTGAAAATGCTAAAAAATGTTATTGTTCTGAGAGCGTGCAGATAACATCTTAAGTACATTCCAAGAACATTAGAATGTTTCCTCTCAACCTTATGAGAACATAACCAATATTAATTTATGTTATAAGAACATTCTATAAACATTACTTTAAAGATGTTTTTTGTTATAACTCAGCGTCAGCATTCCCTGTTGGTTGGGTTTGCATCATCCAAAATCCATCACAGTGTAAATATTCAGCTATTGAAGTGTTTTTGCCTTCATCACTAAATAAATGATGATGACTATCAAACAAGCTTGTTTGCTTTTTAAGATTTATTAATGTCAGGGGATGCTGTAACCTGAATAGTAGCTCAAAAACCTCTCGCTTTCATCATATATGTATTGTCATAAACCTTTTGACAGGTGATCTGATTTAATCAGAGTATTCTGTCTATCAGTTATTGGACACACCTCTAAACCTACTGACCTATATCCATCTCCATTACTCATTCAGAGAAACAACTCATTTTTTTCCTTGGACTAGCTGTAGATGCATTGTAAAAATACAGTGACAGTGTTATAAAATGGCTTTTTGGTAATTCCATGTTGTACAGTTCATAACTGTATGTGATTAAATCATATAATGGTAATATACCAACTTTTTGTTGCTGTAGAATGTGATGGTACGATACAGTACAAACACAAACCACACTAAAATAATGCAATAAACTTGAAAAACTACATAAAACATATATTAAGCACTCCAATGCATATAACTGCAATAAAGAAAACATTATTTATTTTTGGAAATGCTCCACAAATTCCATTGAAAATGCAAATGTTTAATCATATTTTACTAAAAGACTTGTTTTTATATATGGTAATAAGAGAGAGAGAGAATATGAATTGTTTTTAATGAATATGAACATGTTTTTTTAATACTGCAGTATGATATTTTACCATAACTTGCGTTTAACCAGTTAACAGAATTTTACAGTATAAGTTTTACATTCTCTCTTAAAGTTGCACAATTTTTTTCACACATTAATAAACATGAAGTAAGAAAAAAGCTCAGTGACTCTTGTCTTTTCTTCTTGCAGGTGAGAAATGCAGAAGCTTCATAAACGTGGCTCCTCCTCATGAGAGAGGTACGTCTGTCACTCTTCGTTATGAACTCGGGGGAATATTCAGATTTTGCATGATGTTTTAAATAGGGTGTCGCTCAGGTCCTTAATGAAAGTGATTCTCCTGGTGTCCGCGCTTTTATTTTGCACGTGCTGTCTGGAGGTCCAGTCACTTTTAATCAAGCCTGATTTATTTAATCTTTCTGCCAGCCGTGCACCTGTCTCATTCTCATTCATGTAGATATATCAACATGTCTATACGATTTCATTCTCTCAGCAGGCAGCAGTGCCAGCATCTTTAGCACAGATGTTTCAGAGTGTAAATTGATAGATGCATGATCCAGACTAAAGATCCATCAGATATAATGATAGTTAAGCATGATGATGATGACACTGGGTTGCTCCTCACTGTAATTCAGCTCATTCTGTCCTGACTGTGACAGAGCTGAAGTCTAAATCAAGAGTGAGAAATAATCATCTTTAAGTTTTATATCCCTGGAGATGAAACGCATGTATCAGTATAATGATGTTCTTGTGGATTATAGCTTTATTGATGAGTAACCTGTGCTACTGCATTATAATAAAGTCAGTATAATAACAATAAAGGAAAGAGAAGAAAGGAAATTATGCCATGTCCGTATATATATCATTTCAAACTTTATGCCTTTTATATGCCAGTCACTAGCATACGGTATCTTTTCATGTTTTATGTGCATATTTTTTATACAAATCTTATTATATACAGTAATATTACTTTATGACACATTAAACTGATCAAATGTAACAGTATTTTTCTTTTGAACTTATGTTTATCAAAGAATCCTGAAAAATAAAATGTATCATGGTTTCCACAAAAATTTGAAGCAGGACAACATTGATAATAATTAGAAATGTTTCTTAAGCAGCATATCAGCGTATTAGAATGATTTCTGAAGCATCATGTGACACTGAAGACTAGAGTAATGATGCTGAAAATGAGCTTTGATCACAGTAATTTTTATCATAGATTCAATTAGAAACCACTATTTAAAAAAACAAAACAAAAAATCACTATTTTTGATCAAATAAATGCAAACTTGGTGAGAAAAAAAGAGAAAAAATATTATAAAATCTTTGAAGTATTTATTATTTTTAGTAAATTAGACTAAACTTTTGTCCCCCACAGCGTTGTTTTCATTTATACTGTGTCTGAAACTAGAAAACTAGACTACATCTTCCACACTTTGGCATTTATGTGAATATTGTCATCATCCTCCCACCTAAAGTGCATGTGACAGCAGAAGATTTCTACCGAACTCTATGAAATATGTATATGTATCCACATGCTTTCAAAGTTGAAATCTCCTTTTAAATCTAGTGTCAAGTTTCTGGTATATAAATTTTTCAGCCGCTCCCCGATGGGAGGCCCATCTAAATGAGCCCCAGCGGTTCAGTTTGTCGTTCTCCGTGAGTGTCTGTGGCTCCGCATCATCTTAATCAGCGGCTCCATCCGGTTTCTCTTCTCATCTTGATAGAACTGGACTCTTCCATCCATAATTTCCTCAGGGCCTGTCAGAGACTCCCTCGATACACATCGCTTCTCTCTCTCTCTCCTCACAGGTGTTTTGTGGCTCTGCATCGTAGCTGAGTGTCTCTACATCTTACTGCTGGCCACCGGAGGAATCCTCATGTCCATCGAGGTCTGCCATTTTGGAAACGTTATCGATGGACTGAAACTGAATGCTTTTGCCGCCATATTCACAGTTCTGTCAGGTAACGTGTTGCATATACTGTAGAGTGGCATTTCTCTAACACCAAAAAACGAAGGATTAAGGAGTGATATTTACCACCTTACGTTGATTTTCAGGGTCATTTTTACATTTATAAGGACTAATAGTGCCATCTATTTTGTCAGTTCCAAATACCAATAAAATTAGGTTAATATTGACCAAAGAATCTTTGCACTGCAGAAGTGGCATTTAGATGTTTTTACCCTGTTTAATGCAGCTCACAGATGCAATGAATGCATTTACAGTGCAGTTACACTTGCATACGTAATGTTGAAAATATAAAATAGGCTGTCGAAAATAATGCAAATTAATTTTAACAGTACAAATTTTATTCATGCGTGATTAACGCAGCATGCATTTTCTGTTTTAACCCTTGGCCTAACCCATAGTTGGAGAAATGGATGGAGACGCTGACAGTGTTCCCAACTTCGCGACTTTTCAGACCCCTTTAGCAAAGAAAAACACTTAGTGACCAATCTTTAGGGTTTGCCCAAACCTTGTTTAGTTCCTGAAACTCGAGGTGTCTTTTTCCCTTTCATTTTAAAAAACAGATATTATGTTGCTTCTCTAATTTTATATGCAAGTATAGCCGAAATCACAGCACATATGGTCTTTGTCTTATGTGCAGGCTATTTAATGTTATCAGATGATGGCTGGATTATAAATCAGGATTCTTGTGAAGAATAATATCTTGGAAAGAGAGCTGGTTATGTAGTCTTAATGGGTCACGTTTTAGTCACTATTTCATATTCATTCCATTGTCTGAAAAAATATAAATGAAAACTGTTATTGAGAATTTAGCTGCATCAAAATATGGTATGTGGGCACAGAGAGG
Organism: Enteromius argenteus; assembly: GCA_032357425.1. Taxonomy (NCBI): domain Eukaryota; kingdom Metazoa; phylum Chordata; class Actinopteri; order Cypriniformes; family Cyprinidae; genus Enteromius; species Enteromius argenteus. The sequence continues at coordinate 661,179 of JAUCMR010000034.1, read as the reverse complement.
CAAACAAATATAATAATAAGTAATAAATATGCACTTTGCATTATCAGATGTGCAGATATGAGAGTGAGATATGCTGTTCCGCAAAAAAATGTAAACAGGTTTGTGTAAGTAAATTGCTCAGTGCAAAGAAAGAGAACTAATGGGAGCCTGTTTCTGTCCTTTTTTTCACATAATAGACATGGAGAAAATATTTAAAAACATCTACCTTTTGTCTAGTCTTCATGCTCTATGTTAACTATGGTTTGCCTTATAATAAACACATATTTCATAAAGCATCCATATTTGTCCATGCCCATGTTGATTAGAGTATTAAAAACATGAAAAGTATTCATTTTAAGGACAGATAAAAATGTGGTTAAGTTGTGATTAATCGCAAGTTAACTCATGACAATCATGCGATTAATCACGATTAAAATTTCCAATTGATTGACAGCCCTGATATATATATATATACTATAAATTTAAAACTAAAACCACGAGTAGGTGGTGACAAATCACATCTTTACAAGTGGATCAAATTATTCGGAAATAAGCACATGACTACTATTGTTATTTCTGCCATATAAAGACGCTGAAAATAGTAGTATATAATAATATAATAGTATAGTGTAGTATAGTATAGTAATAATATATTAGTTTGCGGTTTCGAATTTAGCAACTGTTTTTATGATTGGCTTATTGAATTATTGACTCAACTGATTTGTTCAAACATGGTGAATCATTCAAGAACAGAATGCAATGACTGTAATGCAAAACCAACCATACTGACAATATTGTATCTAAATTGTACATCACTACATAAATACATAATAAGTACAAAAGCAGTACAAATGCCTGTGCAAGTAGGCAAACATGGCATTTCAAAACCGACCTGATGAATGGCCACGCTAGGTGTGTATGATCAGCATGTACTTGATGTCGCTTTCTCTGAATATGATACTGATATTTAAGTGATCATCTTTTGTCTGGCTTTGCCCTTCAAAGGTCAGAACACTTTGTGATTCAATCCTGCTAAATCCTCATTCAGGCCAACTTGTTTTTGTATGACCAATTAAAAAATCAAAACCAGGTCCAGCAAATATCCCTCTTCTATACTAGCTATTGCAATGCTTTAATGCAGCTAACAGCTGTCCTCATGGAGATGCATTACCGGTCGATCTCTATCTACCTGCAGGCTGTCCTCTGCCTGGTTTTTTGTGGCGAATGTCTTTGCATTTATGTGGTATCAAAAGCCCTGTCTGTTCCCCAGATACATATAAAAACATCCCGCTCAAAATCCCATATAAGCCTCACGGTATTGGTTAGCAGTATTCTTGAATGTCATCCAGGCTATTTTTGACAGTTTCACAATTTAAGGGTTTATGGCGACATATGCGTCGAAATTCAATCTGCTTAAATCCTGCTCTACTTATTTATTTATATATTTCAGTGTAGCATTGGCTTTCAAGTCCATTGTATGGAGGGGGAGTAGCACTGTACAGTCAATATCCTGCATTTATGCTATTATCATTATAATATCTATGTATTATAATATATTTAATATTATATTACATTAAAGGAGACCTACTACTACTACTACTAAAACAAATAATTAATACAAAAAATATGAATTATATTAATATAAAGATATTATCATTGAATGATCGATTTATATATTTACAAATTTAATAAATAAATAAAAATACATACATAGGAATATATATATATACACTGTATATATATATATATATATATATATATATAAAAAACTCATGCAAATGTAAAATTGAGGCATGTATAGTCATGTAAAAAAAATATAGTATGTATGAGTATGTTGGTTCTCAGGAGGCTAAATAACATTATGTCAAAGTGTAATAACAAATTAATAATATCTTCCTCTGTAAAAAAAATTAAATAAATAATATTAATTAATAATATACATTACCTTGTACACACTTCAGGATTACTATTGAATGTTTGCACATCACATTTATTGGTATTAAAATTAATACCTCCCATATAATAAAAAATGCACTTCTATATTTAAAGGAGGCTTTGACCGACCTAAATGTGTGTCAAACACAGAGTAAGATTGCTGAGAGACCTTTTGTGTCACGTTAGAGTTTTATTATTGCATAAAGGCTGAGGGATGAACTTACGGCCCGCTGTCATCTCTTTCTTGAGCTTCATGAGAGAGCGGGATCATGAACGCTGTGCATCATGGGAAGGGAGCTACAACCTCAATTAGCTTCTGTCTTCATTTGACTCAATCAAGAGAAGAGAGCAGTCAACTGCGTTCTTAACTCACCAGACGTTTAGATGCAGTGAAGCATTAAGTACATGATGTATATTGAAAAGTTTTAAGTTTAATGCACTTTGTCACACAGATAATTATGTTTTGTGACTTTAATAACCTTTTACCTTTACTTGATTTAACTCGTATTTTAGTGCTGTTGTAGATTAAAGTCTTTAGACCACTCGAAAACACCAAATATAACCTTACTTTATTACACAATAAACACTTTGTATGTTCCAAAGTAAAGGGATAGCAAAGCAAAAATTTGCTTATCTTTGTGTTGTTCCAGACCTGCATGATTTTTATAATAATTATTATTATAATAATATATTAATAATATATCATATTCTGAAATTAATCATGGTTAAAGTTTTTAAATATGCTTTTATATTGCAATAATTCTACAATCTATCTTTAAATTAATATAGAAACAATATTTTTTTTGAATGCTGTCTTTTTTATGAAGGCAATTACCACTGATACCAATACTACTGATAGGAAATTGGTCTTTTTTCCTAATATTTATGCTTTGACTTTACCCTTAAAAATATAATAAGGAGCTATTCATTTTGACAATTTTATTAGACTTTAAAAATAACGACTTCTTACTTAAGTGAACTTAGAACAATCTTCACATAAACCCATTATAATAAATGTCATATTTAGTTACCTGTTCAGTAGAAATATACAGAAATTCAGTAAAGCTATCAAACACTAAATTCCAAATTAAACATATGAATCCTTAAAGCTACAAAAGTTATTGGTTTCCTATAACTGGTTTCCTTAATCCTTCGTCTGGACTAGCCAGAACTCTTTATAATTTCACAGCTTTCTCATATTAGGAGGACTATAAGAGTTGCTTTCACACTCACACACCCTTGATTATTGTTAGCCTGTATGTTTTATTGTCTCCAGTGTTTTCTACCTGTGTTTTTTTTCCTTGCCTTTGTATTTTTGCCTTGGACTTTCTTTCTGGTTTTTGATTGTTTGCTGCCTGCCCTGACATTTGCCTTTTGTTGGATTACTCTTTTTGCCTTGCTTTGGATATTACTACCTGGTCTCATGGCATAAGCATACCTCGGTGCACTTTTTAGCGAGACATGAAATACGTAACAGTAAGTACATATCACTGCAGTTTCCGAAAGAAATAAACACTAGAGGCAGTAAAACTCTGACACCTTTTATTCCTTTTTCACACAAATGTACAGAGTTTGGATTAATAAAGCATATTAATATGCTGGGAGATTTGAAAACTGCTGCTTTTGAACGTTATCATCACACATATCCAGCTTCATATCTATGTGTTTTCATAGACGGTAGGTTTGTTCGGTAGCTCACGGAGTACAGAGATGAGCTCCGGTTCAATCCTGTGTAACTACACTTCAACAAAACACTTCAAATCTGTGGAAAAGGAAGTTGAAATGGCACGGTTGCATCAACAAACGTGTTTTTATATCAGTTTTGCATTTATTAACACTATCGGGGAGGTTCAGGGTTGGATTTGGTGCATTGAACCTGTGTTTTAGCGCCACCTAGTGGACATTTCTCTTTAAAACTGTGGTACGTAAAAACGGTGTTGCACAAAAAGTGCACAGAGATACATATTTTAATGAGACCAAGTTGAGATGATGTTTGATGTTGTTTTACCACGCCTGTCTGACTTTGCTCTTTAAAAACTTGCATTTGGATCCAATTCCATTGTCATTCCCATTATTATATGATATTATATTAAATCAAATTGCTACTATATATTGACAGTATATCACAAATAAAAAGAGGTTTGAGTGCCCTTTAGAGTTCATGTACAAGTCAATACACTTTGACTTTATTCTGACATTTTCTATAGGTGAGAATATGGGTTGAAACTCTTAATTTTGAACTCTCAAAGTGCAGTAGATACAATAATGTAACTTTAAAATGTACAGGATCTTCACCAATTCTTTGTTTGTGATTTTTAATTTCCCAATAAATATCATATTGTGGACTTCATATAGCAATATTATTGTATGTGAAATATTTATATTGTTACATCCTTATTATATTGCATTATATTATGTTATATTATAGATAAGACATTTACTTTGTTCCAAACTTACATCATTTTCTTTCAGGAAAAAAAAAAAGAAAAAACAGAAGTATAACAAACGCTTATTGGTTTGTAAGTGTCTCATGCCCAAATGCGATGTGGCAGGTTTGAATATCCGTAAGTGCAAATGAGATTTGACTGCACAGGGTCATTGGAGAGTCTCTAGAGAATCTATTTAGTGTTTTTAAAGTATTAATCCATTATATAGTCAGCCTGAAGGAATCCATCACATCCTATGCCCCATTTGTCCTGGCAGTTTGCTGAAAAATGAAGCAATAAAAATAACTAATCATAATTCTGATGGGTTATTGTAGTGAACATGGGCTGGAGATTCTGCTGATTCATGAATTAATGTGGTTAACAAGCTCTTTTTATTGTTATTGTTCACTAGTGTGTGTTGGTGAAGATGTCTGCACACAGGCGAATCACTGCGGTTGTCATGGAGACATGAGGGTTATCGGTCAGACACACGTGTGAGGATTTAGATGGACATGATACTATAAGAGACACAAACCTCTTTTTATAGGGTCTGAAAGCTCAGACTGTCTCTTTCAGGTTGCTTTTGTTGTTTTTCCACTCGGTTCTTTGATTTAGCTTTATTGAGTGGTTTTGCGACGGCTCAGTATGCAGACTTAGTGAGCTGTAAATAATGTGTAATTTACCTCTGTCCTTGCTATTTCTGGTGAGGTGACTTTGATTGTCCGGACTGCAGGTCTGACGCTGTTGATTATGTCCAGTTTGCCATCTGGCCAGAGCATTTAGACTGCTTTCACTTCCACATAATGACACCATTAAGCAGGAAAGCCTGACCTGTGCTGCTCCTGCTGCTGCTAACACACACTCGTTCGTTCACTCATTCATTCAGAGAGATTTCCTAGCATGTCCTCTGATTGATATTGAGAGGAGACTGCATTCAAACAAGATTATTCAACTGTGAGCCGATTAAATACATATAATACATAAATATCATATATACTGTATAATGTAGATGAATGGCTATGCAGTTTTTATTTGGCATTTCAACTGAATCTAATTTATTAGATTTAGTCAGTCAATTAGTCAATCTAACACGTGTCTCTGGAAACAAGTGATCTTTGACACTTTGTTATGTTGAACATCAAAAATGTTGTGTCTGTTTGTTAATGACAGATTTGTGGACACATGAATGTTTTGGACTTGTGGACTACAGTTCTAGTTCTAGTTTTTGTTTTGAAATAATTGGCTCTGAAGGCTCAGAGTGGTTTGTTGTTGCTAGTGTTATTATTTTTTATCTACAGGGTTATTCAGTAATCCCATGCAACAGAGGTACAGATTTTTATTTAAACCTGAAGGCTGATTGAGTGAAATCATTTCACTTTGCATTCATAGTGTGGCTATTATGACATATCCTAATTAAAGATATAAATATTCATAAGCCTGTATAGAAATCATATAATAAATTGCAATTTTCCATTTTGTGCTTTAAGAACTAAATTAGGAGGTTTTTCTATTTATTTCACATTGGCTAATGCATCATAATCATCTAAATATGTTACACTTTACATTTCAAATGCCCATTGTTTTCTGGAGGATCCACAACTTACACACACACACACAGGGAATGATGGGAAGCATTGTAATCAGTGTCAAAACACCCCCTTTTTAATGAACAGGTTTGGCTATTTCAGCAGCACACAATACTAACAGGTGCAAAAAAATGAAGTATACAGCTATGAAATCCGCTTAGACCAACATTTTTTAATAGAACTAGGCGTTCCTTTTCATGACAATACCCCTATTTATACCTTGTCAGTGCCTTAAGATATATTCTCTGAAAGTAAGCTTTGCGCAGTGTTGCTGCTCAAGTCAATCTGTTTTTGTTTCACTGTTTAATATTTATATTTGTTCAGATTTTTTTATTTGTTTTTCAATAATTTTTTTACACTTTATGAAATTATACTAAGATTATATGTGGACACTTTTGATTATGTAGTGTAGTTAATATGAGCTCATACAGACAACAATGACTAATGATTCGTGGATTAGAAATGTCCATTAGATCAGTGTTAGATGTAGCATACGGTGTGGAGCTGCAGGATTCTGTGGAGTGTGTGAGATGCTGCTGGTGTTGATCTGTGCCGTGGTTCATCACTGCCTCCTGCTGGTGACAGAGGGATCGGGTCTGTAACCGTGTTTTGTCTCTGCTCGGGTTCACAGGTCTTCTTGGTATGGTAGCACACATGATGTTCACTACAGCGTTCCAGCTGACCGTCAGTCTGGGCCCGGAGGACTGGAAGCCACAGAGCTGGGACTACAGCTGGTCTTACATGTACGTCCACTCATATCACGCTTTCTGTGTCTAGGTTTAACAAGCATTACAATGAATCCAAAGGGTGCATGTCTTTTTACAGTAACTGCTCTGGAAACAATACACTGCAGATGCAAAACCAATATTAACAATGCTTGAATGTGAGCTCAAAATTCGAATTAAAAATTGCTTTATTGGCATGACTGCAAAGATACAGTATTGCCAACGCTTGGAATATATGTGGAGATATATAACAATATAATATAATATAATAAAAATGTATACAATACTTGGTAAAGTTAAATAAGTCACCTGTGATTGGTTCATGCAATAAATCCCACCTATTGTGTTTGTGCACGTTTCACATTCGTGAATCACTGAAAAATATCAATTAATTAATAAGATTTAATGAGAATAAGACAATTAATTAGAAGACTAATTGAAAAAATTAAGTAAAAAAAAATCAAAGTTAAAAATTAACTATTAAAAAGAATAGCTGAACATAAGTTCACTAATAAAAAGTTTAAACAATTATTTATTCTTTTTTTTTTTATTGTTAAATTGCCAAAAATTTTAAATGCTTAAAAACACTAACTTGATGAGATTAATAATTGGCTTTAATAAATAGAATATTGATTCCATTGTTAATGTAAAAATAGTTGTTTGTGCTTTCTTATTCTTATTTAAATTTGATCAAATAAAAAAACACATATTACAGAAGTATTAGTTCCAAAATACCATGTTTTTTGGTCTCATGCCCTCATAACCCATCTTTAATGATGCCTGGTTGTTTAATACCTAGTTATAAGACAGATGTTGATTTGAAACCCTCTTGACGTTTTTCCTCCAGCTTGGCTTGGAGCTCCTTCACGGCCTGCATGGCCTCCTCCGTCACCACCATCAACAGATACACTAAGACTATTCTGGAGTTCAAACACAAGCGAAGAAATATTGAGAAGAACCTGAAGATCAAGCAGAAGCTGCTGGACCTGGACTCTCCAGACCAGGTGTGGGACATGTACATCAGCTCCGTCCCCAGCACGGCCGAGGAGTTTCTGGACCTGTCCAGTTCTGGACGCAAGCTCTCCACCAACTCAGTCTTCCTGGACCTCAACGACCTGCCGCCTCCACAAGGAGAGGAGTACTGCTAAAACACTACGTCACGCTCTTCTAGTGTCATTAACAGACTCTGACAACCGAGGAAGCTTTGCGTTGAGATTATATAACTGTCGCATTTGATGTTGTGCTGTGGTCTGAAGGTGATGCTGTGAGTTTTAGTTTGTTATTAATGTCGAACCAGACCTGCAACGAATGAACAACTTTCCTCAATCCTAGAGAATAAAATGTGACACATTTTTTTTGTATTTAACCATTACAATTGCTTTAGAAATATCCCCACACTCATTCAGTAGAAAACATCTTTTTGTGAAAGCTGCCTGCTGCTTTAGATTTTCCCTCCGCTGTATTATGAAGTCATTACCAAATCGATCCTGAGGGTCTTTTTTCTAGATCAGTTCTAATGAGACACAAATTACATTGCTGAGTGCCTTTGTTTGTGCTATTGATCTTGGTTCTTTAACCGTAGCATGCAAAAGTCCTGGAACAGTTGATTTTGTAGCCTATATGATCATCCTTAATAATCTCAACACATATCAAATTATGTAAGGATTGCTGTTTCATTTAGCTTTGTTTCATTAACTCATCAGCTCTAAGCTATAAATGAAAAATCAAGAAAATTATTTTGTTAATTGTTAATCATTCACCAGAGTGCAAAGATCTATATGTGAAAAGAGCAAGGATTCTAGATCAGCTAAGTGCACATAAATATTTGGTATAAAGAAATGACTTGCTGTGTCGTTCTGTTTAAGATGGAAGAACATGACCTAGGAGGTCAAGTTACTTGAATTCCTTATCTTCTCTTTCAATTCTGTATATTTGATCTCATTCAGATCATAAGGTTAAATCACTTCAATTTATCCATTCATTTGTAAACCATCTAAAGAGTCTGTACTGCCAAAATGAACTGTTTACATTTTATGTGCAATAATGAATGAAACATATAGATGAATTAAATACTTTTTTACAGTAATGTACACTGACCAACTCCTTCTAGACTATATGTGTAAAATGCATGTCAGCTTAGGTCAGATTGTTCATTTTGTCTTTGATATTTTGTGTTCTCATAAGTGAGCTGTTAGCTGTGTTCATCAGTTTGGTTTAGTAGCTTGTTTTTTTCCATTGGATTTCTTTGACTTTATGTTGATGAAATGTAAATAAGTCTTCTACAAAAGCAGCAAGACACAAAGTGATAACTATATTAAATCAATGCATCACAATATTAATAATAATAAAGAGAACCTTTATAACCCGAAATCATGCCTTTTTCTTATGTTTAATTTTTTGCATAGATACACTTTGTCCAGAGGGTGTCGCTATAGACAGGGTTTTATCTACAGGATATAGTGGAATTGAACCGACTGACCTCACACTGCTAGAGACAATGAGTTTCTATTTTCTTTCTTCCTATTTCTTTCTTTTATTTCAAAGAAAAATTAGTCAAAAGTGCCACTCTTAACAGTCATAAACAATAATATTGTGGTCAATAAAAGAAAATACATTTGTATTATAATAATTAATATGACAATGTGCATAAAACAGAAATAGGTAGGTAATCTGACCAGCTTGCTTGCTAACCTTATTCCCACTATTTTTATTATTATTATTATTATTTAAATTATTCAGATTATTTAAAAATATCATGCAAGATCAATAGTGCCTCATGAACTGTCTGTTTACATTACAGTCATCGGCGACCAGAAAGGGGAAAAAATAAAACAATCATTTTTTAAAATCAATTTTTTTTTCATAAAAATCAAAGTTGTGCGTCAATTAAAGCCCACTTATCATAGATCTATATTTATGCATAATAATGTCCATTTGTCATGTACTTACAACACAACATGACACAACAGGTCGACGCCTTTGCTAGGAGTTTGATTGACAGGTGATCTGACCAATCATAACCAACCATTTTTGTTCTAACAAACCAGACAAGAGCGCAGAGTATAACGTCGGTGGACTTGAACTTCAAAATGGTGTTTATTGACATCCTTCTGCTGTTGAAACAACATACCTTTGATGTTCATTCATGTTTATTTCATGCTATAATAACTACTAAAGAGGAAGAGATGAACGGTTCTCGTGCTGCTTGACCTGGGCAGGTCTTTGCTGTAGCTTGAAGCTTAAAAACTGGAAGTGCAAAGCAGCAGAACTCACACTGATTGTAAGTAGTGTTCGATTTACTCATATTAACATAGTGCATACTCACACCAAACTTTTGAATGCTACTTTTAGAAATACATTTTAGCCAATAGCATCATGAGGGGATTTTGTTGACATGATACAATGAATCATTTTATTTCAGAATGATGTGAAACATAAAATAAACAAATGGTAAAGAAATATATTATTTAGCGTGAACATTTATATTACATTTATCAATTTTGGGGATCAAACAGAGCAAGAAGAGCTACACAGGAACTTAAAATAATTTATTGGTTTCTAATAGGCTGCATTTCAGACTAGTGCAAATTCATGCATGCAGAGGGGAAATTCAAAAGGACCGGCCTCATCTGCATATTATCCACATTTGAACCAATTACAGCAGACAATCAAAACCCATTTGAGCTTCTGGATGTAGTGATTGTAGTCACAGAGGCCCTACAATGTCTCTTTCTGTTCAGTGTAAATACTGCAACAATGATAAATATGTCTATGCTACACGGTTTATTTCAAATCCAGGCTCTTTCTGATATGAAGGATCGATTAAACATGATTGAAGCTTGACTTAGCAACCATAAAAAAAGACATCAAAATGGCAAGAGCAGAAAAGTGCTACTTAAACCGATGATTTCAGGTCATTTCTATCAGCTCTCTCAAGCTGAGTCACACCGGCGGTATGAAAAGACTACTGTAACCCCAAGTGCTCAGATCTCTGTTTATCTGGCAGATGCATCGATTTGAACAGCCATGGAGCCATTGACCATCCTAGGATATCGTTTTTCACTTCGATCACATTTTAGACCAACTCGGTTAAACCTTAAGCCTCGTGCTCAAGAAATCAACTTCAGTGCGGAGCCGTATGGAGTGTTAATAAAAGGTCATTGCCATCCGAAGTCCATGCCTGCCATTTGGTAGAACTTGAGGTTGTGAGGCTGGTAGAATTCCCTCAGTTTCTGAATGACCTCCGGGTGGATTTTAGGATGCGTTCGGCCTTTGGTTTTGCCCAGACAGTGGGGTTTGCTACTCCCTTCTGGCTTTTTGAGGCAAGGGAAGCCCTTGGTCTTGTTGAAGTAGAAGTGTTTATCTGTGATGATCCTCTGCAGGCCGAGGAAGTCCTGCACTCGGCCCAGCTCGCCCGCCGGGTCGCTTATCAGCCTCTCACCGTGGACAAAATGGATCTGCGAGAGTGGAAAGTAGGCCAGCCATCGCTCCAGGTGTCTGGCGTACAGGCCGATGTACAGCGGGCTCCAGAGAGAGTCTATCTGTCCAGTGGAGCGGTTCTTGAATGTCAGGCTCTCGAAGCTGGGGATGTCGGGCGTCTTGGAGATGATCTGGGTGTAGTCTGAAATGGCGCGGGTGATGGGGTCCCGGACCACCACGATCAGCTTGATGTTGCGTGACATGGCGTGGATGCGGCCCGGCGTCTCTGGAGAGACAAAGTATCTGGGTGTTTTCTCCATTACGATTTGCCCATTGAGGGCTTTAGGCATCATGCTCCTAGAAAATAAGAAGAGCAGGGATACTTGATTAGGCCTACTTCTCCAACAGAAATTCTGCCTTGTTTTGAGGAACATGTGCAGTCAAAAGTACATTTATATTGAAGATGCATTCTCTGGAAATGCCTTTTTATCCTGTTTTTAAATGTTTTATTTTTTTACTGAGAAAACGGCATTTGTTGAGATTATGATTTTTTTTTTTATGTCAAAAACTTGAAGTTAACTGAAGTGAGATAAAATATTACTATAATAACTTTAATAAAACTAAATTTAATTAAGCAAGAGCAAATTGTATACTTTTCGTTTAGTTTAACTTAATGTAGGCTATGAAAATAAAGCTAAAACTGAAATAACATGAATAAATAAAACAGAATTACTAGTATAACTAAAATTAAAATTTTTGAAAACAGAAAAATATAAATATTAAAACTAATTCCAAATATTAAATCAATATCAAATGTTTTACTGTAAGAAAACATTTTTTTTTCTGATATGCATTTACATTAAATACATACATATTAAAACTGTAAGAGGTGGAAAAGGCATCTGGATTAGGATAAATGGAAAATTACTTCTGCTGCTCAAAATTTACTTCAGAATTAAACAGGGTTGCACATGGATTCTTTTCATAGAATGAGGAAAAAATAGATATTATTTGTAGTACATTGTGTACTATTGTATACAATGTAAAACACTAAAGCATTTCTTATATAACATTTATTATTGTGTAAAAAAAATGAGACTACATGAAGAACATAATCAATCCCTAACGTAAAAGCAATGAAAAGTACAGCCTAAAAAAGTTTCCAAGTGGAAATTATGTCAATATTTTTTCCTAGCTGAATACATTTTAAATCAAACAAATGAGAATTAAATTTGAAAAAGTCCCTTCAGATGTCTGAATAGCAAGGTTATTACCAATAACTTAAATTAACCATAAAAATTAATTTATTTAAATATAATAAACATCAACTGAAATAAAACCAATAAAAAACATAAAACTTTCTTTATTTCAGCTATAGTTGCCGGTGATAAATTTCTCATATTTGTTTATTAAGTTAAAGCAAATAATTAAAATACTTAAATAATAAAAAAAAAAATCTAGTGACATAAAATGAGAAAAATTAACAAAACAAATAAAAACTGAAAATATAAAATATTTTATTTTAAATATTATCAAAAACTATTATTTTACATCACTGATACTAAAACAACACTGCTACTTACTTTTTGCACTTTTGAGCTGTAATCTGATTACCAGTGAAGAAGAGTTAGGAAAGTCATCAAGTAAAGTAGACTTGCTTTAGAAACTTACTTTTCCTTCCCTACCACCATCAATCTTCCGTTTCCACAGATCTGTTTTACTTAAGAGCTGGATCGCGACTGCCAGCCTGGTATTGATCATCTAAATCACATCACGCCCCCAGCGGCGGCAGAAGAGGCTCTGCGGCCCGGAGCACATGACCTAATGAGGTGACACGGAGCAGATCAGCCCTGGCCACACGCTCCACTGTGCCTCTTATTGGCTGTAAATGAGAAGTCAGCCAGCTCTGAATGTGCATCAGTAATGCTGCTTATCGTGCAGATGTGCAGCCGGCATCAATCACGGCGGGTTACCAACATACACGAGAAAACAAATGGAATGCGCGCATGTCTTTCTTAGCATTGGCAGATGGGACTCATTTGTTTTAAGTGGCTCACAGGCGCTTCAGCTTTAATGGTCCACCTGCACCCCACCTGCCTTTATACCACCACAACTAATGTCTGTTTATACAGAGACTCCAAGAACAAATCTGTCAAGCTCTGAGAAGTCAATAGTTGGTTCTAACAACAAAAACTGAGCGTCAAATGCCAAAACAGAGCAGCAGTTTACAAAGTAAAGAATGAAGAAGGTGCTCAGATTAAACAAATTACTTCTGTGGTAATAAAGCCTACCTGGTCTCATGGCATAAACGTACCTGGGTGCACTTTTTAGTCAGACATGAAATACGTACCAATAAGTACATATCACTGCAGTTTCCAAAAGAAATGAACACCAGAGGCAGTAAAACTCTGACACCTTTTCACATTCATTTACAGAGTTTTGATTAATAAAGCGTAATTTTTGCACAATTACTTGAAGAATATCATGTTATGATTTCAAAACAATATTAATATGTGGGAGATTTGAAAACTGCTGCTTTTGAACGTTAGCATCACACATATCCAGCTTCATATCTATGTGTTTTCATAGACGGTAGGTTTGTTCGGTAGCTCACGGAGTACAGAGATGAGCTCCGGTTCAATCCTGTGTAACTACACTTCAACAAAACACTTCAAATCTGTGGAAAAGGAAGTTGAAATGACACGGTTGTATCAACAAATGAGTTTTTATATCAGTTTTGCATTTGTTAACACTATCAGGTAGGTTTAGGGCTGGATTTGGCGTAGGGCATATTTCCAACATGATAGAGCATGAACTTTTAGCAACAGTCCCGGATATTTCAGTTCTGAACCGTTGCAATACACCTATATCAGCATAATAAACATGCCAGGGGTCACATATTGAACCTGTGTTTTAGCGCCACTCAGTGGACATTTCTCTTTGAAACTGCGGCAAGACATGCAGTAAGGCACGTAAAAACTGTTGCACAAAAAGCGCACAGAGGTACAAACACGCAGATTTTGTATTTTCAAGATGTTAACTGATGGACTGGAGTGGTGTGGATTATTGTTATGCTTTCATCAGCTGTTCTGACGGCACCCATTCACTGCAGTGGATTCATTGCTGAGCAAGTGATGCAATGCTGCATTTCTCCAAATCTGATGCAGAAACAAACTCATCTACATCTTGGATGGACTAAGGGTGCAGCATTTTCAGCAATTTTTTCTATTTCAGGGTCAACTCTAAAGCATAAAATTGATAAGCATGGACATTTATAAATAAAGTTAGTTTTATATGTAAAATATGCTATTTTATAACAAGGCTTTTATTACCATTACAAGTAGACAAGTAATTGTGGAATTCCAAACTATCAGACTTACTACCACAATCAAGGACGCCGTTTTTAAATGTATGAGGCTCAGTGGGTCAGACCCAGATTGCATTTGATCAAAGAGATGACAAAGACGTACTGTCCGTCATGCTGTTCAGATGGGTCACTGAGGACGGGCCATATGATGTCTCTGGTGTCCTCTGGCAGGAGACAGACTCACATCGCTGTGCCAGCAACGCAAGCTCCTATCGATACAACACCACGTCAGCCATGCCAATCCCAGACCTCCCTGCATTATCAATGACTTCATCTGAGAAAGCACTTAGCCTAAAGACTTCCCTGTTTACCTATGCCTATTATGGGGCCAGCAAGTCTATTAGATCCCACCATTAATTATTCACTTGCTTCAAGAGATGTGACCGCTTCGTACTTGCGTGTGCTGCTGAGAGTTTGTCCTCCAGCTAATGCAAGGATTTCTGATGTCCACTGACCACTGAACATTACGGGCTACAGAGGAATGTGTTCAATAACACTGAATATGGGTCAATGCTTATTTTTCACTCTATTAACTTAATTAATTAATGTACGATAATATTTTAAAACTATAAACTGTGCATAAATACATGCAGATAGCATGTTTCTGATTTTTGAAAGAAAATAGTTTTATATCTTTGGGAGCATAAAGTGAAAAATGTCAGGGTGATACTGTACCTTAATAACATAAAAGACTTTTAAAAGAATGCAATTATTTTTTAAGTATTTGTCTTTCATTATTATTTCTTAGAGAAAAGCCCAACGCTGCTTCGCTGCATATTAGATATTTTATTAGCAGGAAATGTTGTGTCAAATAAGTCTCATAAAACAAAATAAAATGTAATGGGACCTTTAATGACATCTGTGAGTGCCCAAAAACATCAGTGATGTTTTTAAATTGATAATTTTATGTTTTTTAAAAAATGTTTTACTTTGAAAAGATACCATTGAAACATTTATGAAAATAATGATGGTTCTAAAAAAACAGGGATAGCTGCCGTGATATTCTGAAGAATTAAGACTTCTACTAGAAACTTCTTACAGAATCCAACACAAAGCCTGGTCTGATTCAGAACAGGTAAGTCTTTGTTAGTTAGATGTTGACAGAACATGAAGATCAATCTAAGCAGTATGGATTGTCTGTACGCTTTGAAGCGGCTTCATTGTTTGGCTCATTGCTCTGTGTTGTCCAATCCCAGCAGCCCACAGGAGCCGGTGGATAGGTCTCCTCTAATTGAG
The DNA here is from genome assembly GCA_032357425.1 of Enteromius argenteus. Classification (NCBI taxonomy): domain Eukaryota; kingdom Metazoa; phylum Chordata; class Actinopteri; order Cypriniformes; family Cyprinidae; genus Enteromius; species Enteromius argenteus. Next base: position 645,506 of record JAUCMR010000034.1, on the reverse strand, counting down.
GCTGCATTTGGCCGGGCCTCTCTGAGGTATCCTGAATAAACCAAATGGTGCCGTGGGTATTGATCATGATGGGGGTATGGTAATGCGGGCCTCAGCTGCTGCGGGTGGCAGGTGGAGTTTGTAGATGGGCCACTCTATGGCCTCATCAGCAGCTTGCTGTGCACAAACAGATGTGAGGCAATTACCCTGTCTTCTGTCCAGGCATCAACTACAGCAATGGATGTAATAAGAATTTTTTCATTCCAATGAATCTGTTTAATGGGATGATGAAGCCTTCGGTTTTTCATTTTTTAGAGATGCTGACTTACAAATAAACAAATTTAGCACACCTGGGCGCCTTAATATAGTTTATAATATAGAAATGTCCCACACTGACATGGCTTAAATATCTTTGTTTTAACATTTTGACAGAAAAAAACAACAAAATTCAGATTTCATCACAGCAATAAATGACATTTTAAATGTAGTAATATTTCACAATTTTGAATAAAAAAAAATATATGCCGACTTGATGAGCAAAGGAGAATCTTTCTAAGGTACTTATTTTTTAGTAAAATGGACTGAACTTTTGAAATCACATAGAAAACAGTTTTTTAAGTTGTAATAATATTTACACAATATTAGTGTTTTACTGTATTTATGATCAAACAAATGCAGCCTCGATGAGCGGAACATTTAAAAATGTAGCGTGCATACACGAAATTGGTCTGATTTTCCTATACATAGGAAAACTGGTCAGACATTTCTAGTAAATTTCACTAATAATTATAAAGTAATAGCAAGTAACACATTAAATTCAACATGAAATTTCAAGTAGACAAAACAAAATTATATTTTCTCATGAATTCCCATCCGTAAATCTTTGTTAATAGTTGGTATTTGACTCATACAATACAGATTAAAAAACTAAACACAAAAAACAAAAACTGACATAAAATATTGAAATGCAAGACTTGTTATGAACTGAAAACTGCAAATATTTAAACATACTTTTCACTGCTGACACTTTGGACTAATTTGTGAAAATTAAGCATATTGATGTGCTAAAATTTGGTCAGTTCATGAAAAAATAAACAATTTAACGATATAATTTTTTTTAGTATTAAATTCTGCAAATTAAAACGCAATATGCGCTTGCAGTAAGACAATGGGGATTAGGAAGTGTGTGTGTGTGTTTGGGCCCAACCATCCGTTTCTTTGCATATAGAGGCCATTAAAGAGCCAGTCAGTTGTAACTGTGCCCTGTCCACTTCCCAGAAACATCCATCATCGAGGGGCTCAGACGCCAGATCCCCATTCCCACTCCCCTGAGACACCTAATGAGAGCTGAATTACCATTGGACCATCTAGCCTTATGTTGATTCCATAAACTACAGTTTACTCACACCAATACAGACACCTAGCCAAGATAAACACAAACAATTCACACCGGACTCCCACGTTACACCATCAGGCATCTATTTTATGCAGCAATACATACAACAACTCACAATCAGATCTGGCTCTTGTAGTACGAATCATGTGTTTGTGCAAAAAGCACTTAGAAGTTGCAAAATCTCATCAAGCTCTTGTTCTCCTCTATTAATATCACCGTCCTATTCAGCAGCAGTATTTTGATGAGTCTATGTCCTTGTGAAGTAGATGCACTGCTCATATAGACAGTGCATTAATAATTAATGGCCTCAAAAAAGCTCCTCTCGGGACAAGCCTACGAAATGCTATAAAGGCATGTCTCATTTCTGCATTACAAAACAAACTAATCACGCTTTTTTGGCGTGTAAACATATGCACGTTAAAAAAAAAAACCCTCTTGCCAAAATCAAGGTTTGGCTGTGAATACAAGGGTGTGAATATAAATGGCCATTTTAATGACCGCTCCATGAATTGCAAATGAATTCCCATAATGGGATGACATCAGATGCAACACCAGCAAACCAAATCACAGCGCGTGACGCAGCAATATTATAACAGCGAAAGTGCATTCCAGAAGAAATGGAGAGAAACACGCTGCTTATTTTACCGGACGGTTCCAGGAAATCGGTTTTGAGATTTTCGGTTCGGCTCGCCTGTCCCTCTAGTACTTCTGAATCAATATATTGATGCTTTTCAGGCTTCAAAACCTGCAAATGTGTGTTTCAAAGCTCCCACGTGATGGCTAATGTTTAGATCTCAAATATTGTTCCAGATCTACTGAGGGTGACTTACAGCAAATAGATTTCTTTAAAGGAAAGTGGCAGTATTGGCGTTTGAAACTTGAACTCGGGGTCTCAGCTGAATAAAACCTCTTGCTAATTGTAACTGAATCTAACCAGTTTAATTCTAGCGTGAAGGTCAAGCATTGGCGCCAATCAATCGTAGAAATACTATAAGGACAAAACTTCATCTATCACCTCGGCCTTGTTCCAGATCTTATCCGCGCTTTTCTGCCATTTGTTCTGATCTGAATTGAGATTGCAAAACCAGCATCCCACCCCCCAAACCTACACCTACAGATTTAATCTGCGCTTGATAACAAGATTAATGACCGGTCCATTCCATTAGACCTGAATAAGTCAGCGTGGACAGATTCCAGGATCTGCGTTTGGCCGCTTATCTGTGGCTCCTCTGACCATATGAAGTCCCCGGCGGAGATCATTATGTTTGGTGGAAAATGTGACTCGGGTTAAAGATCAATTGACAGGTCTCACAATGATGTCAAGTGGCCCGTCATGCTGTGAGGTCCATCTGGTCCCGTGAAGATGACAATCTGCCTGCTCTCGGCTCGTTCCTCTGAGCAGAACACTGGGGAGTTTTGTGCAGAACACAAAGGAATATCAAAGCAATATGCTTACAGGCAAACAACAACCATCGAAATGTTTCAGAAGAGCGTTTAATGTGGCCGCCGACACGAAGCGAGCCGATTGCGAATTGACAAAACAATCAATCAGCCGCTTAAAAGGTAAGTAATTGAGTTTTGTCGACTCTCTGAACGGTTCAAAGGCAGCGTGACAAACCATAAAATTGAGAGTGAGACTTTATTGAGGATCCGGACAGAATCTCCAATGGGCTTGTTGATCAAGCTGCCACTCTGTGTTCTAGACAAGCAAGTAAATACCTGATTGACTTGATGCCTACACTCTCAGAAATAAAGGTACACCTTTTCAAACAGTACACTTTTGTACCTATTAGGTTCAAATATGTACACTTTAAGTACAAATATGTACCTTTAAGGTACCAAAATTGACTATTTAGGTACAAACATGTCCCTTTATTTCTGAGAGTATAAGAGCGCAAGGCCCATCCCTATCTCTATTCCCTATCCACCAAATTTGCCAGACCCTTTAAGACATTTCAAGACATATTTAAAATGCAGCAGTCGACACACAAGTGTTCTCAATATAAAGGAACATCTGGCAACAGCTTCTGAGATGATTAACACTGCCAACTATCCAGCCCTACTTCAGTGGATTGTGATAGCCAGATGGCATTATTTTTCTCACTCAGACCTTTACAGATATCATAATACGGCCTAGTGTTATACTGATACCACGCCTCATCAAATAAATTGCACCGAGGTCACACAGTGGTGAAATTATCACTTTCGGTAAGCTTGTGCAAATGTAAACATATTACATAATAATACAAAGCAATGTAGTACAACACAAGCTGTTCTAAAGAATTTCTGCATGCAAAGATGCATAACTGTTTGGGAAAGTGTAAGTACACTGTAAATAAAATTTTTGACTTTGTATTGTATCCGTGGAGAAGAGTTGATGCTTCAGAGGAACCAGTATGCAGTGCAGTGCATGAATAATGCAGTTGTATTTTACTTTGACCATGCACTGGTTTAGTTTGCTCTTCCAGTCTTTGTTGTTCTTTTGTTGTTACTTTGATTGGTTTGTAATGCTTTATTGATTGATTGATTTAAAGTATTTCCCCATTCAATCATTTACATTTTTCAGAAATCCGTTCTTGTCTTTTAAAGGTAAGTCAGTGGTGTTTGAAACCCTAAACTGTCCAAATATATGATTTAGTGATTTTTTTCAGCATTTTGCCTTTTTATTTTGATAGAACAGTTCATTGACAGGAACCAAAGTGGGAGTGGGGTGGGTGGGGGGTGGATCAGGACTCGAACTTGGGACTTTTTTTGGTTTATTTTTGTACTTGTAATTTTGGGTGCACTGGCTCTTTAAGGGTCAATCACTAAACTTTGCTTCTTTTCACCATGTAATGCAATGACACCAGGTTAGCAGCAGACCTTGCAAAGATCTCACCCAATGCAATTTTTTTAAAAACGTGGGTGCATATAATGATATAGCATGCTTTAATGTCACAGAAGTCCGAATGCAGTGTTTAACTTTACTTTAAAGTGCTAACTACAACACCATGCAAATCACTCCCAATTCGCGTTTCGTTCTCAATATTACCTGTACCAGCCGAGTCCGCGCATGTAGTGCCTGTCAAAGAAGTGCGGTTCGGAGCCGAGCGCGCGGATGTCCGGATGAAGTCTCAGGAACTCCAGCAGCGCGCGCGTGCCTCCCTTCTTTACTCCGATGATGAGCGCGTCCGGGAGGCGCCGGCTCGCGGTCCAGTCCTTCCCTGAGCTGTTTCCATCCACGCTATCATCCGCCACATAGTCAGGCGCCGTCAATATCTCTCTCAGCACAGTCTTATTATACCATCCCAGCGGTGAGTTCTGCGAACTGTCCACCAAGTCCGGCCCGCAGCATCCCAGCAGAAAGTAGAGGATCGAGACGCAGATGATGCTGAAGGAAAACATGATGACTAGTTTTTGCAAGAGTCTCCGGAGGTCCAGAGGCGCGTTGTTAAAAGTTGCCATCCCTTTGAGGACGCTCTGCAGACGGCCATTCTCTTCAGGACTTTATTCGCTTCACTTTGACCAGCTGGAAGCCAAACGCGCGAATGACAGCGGGTATCCCATCCCATTCCGAGCGCTTCGAGGAGCGGCATTCCGCAACAAAATCCGCTTTGTAGAGTGTCATCGTGTCAGTGGGAGATCGAGGGGACTCGTACTTCCATGCTTTGCGCGGACGGTGGAAACAGAGCTTGTAATATCCGTGCAGGAGAGCGAAGATGTGACTGTCCCGGGAGGATTCCTGAAGCCGCTCTCATTCATTCATGAAAGTGCGCGCGGCTCTCCAGCCGAGTTTGATTGGAGGGTGACGGCTGAAGGCGGGTTTAATGCTGCTCTACTCATACATCAGATGAGCATGGGGTGAAATATGGCATGCATTATTTTTCCATTATTTGGCCACAGTGATGTGCATTAATATTTCCTCTGCTTATAATAACAGTAGGGTTGTTTATCTCAGAAAAGAGGAAAGAATGGAAACAAAGAAGAACTCGAAGAAGTGCATAAAAATGTAGGTCTGCAATGAAGTGTAGTCCACATTTGGTGCAGTTCACAACTCAGTTCTGTGAATACTTAAATATATTAAAACAGGGCAGAAGTTGTCACACTTTTTACTCCAGGGAACATTTTATTTCTGAAACTCACACCTGTCACCACATTAAATGGGGTAATTTCTCACAGCAGGGAAACAAAACAAACATATGGAATGCTTTAATTGTTTAAATAAAATTCATAAACAGAATTCATTTATAACACGTTGTTTTCTTTAAAATGTGACAACTTCAAGTCCTGTGAACATGCTTTGAAGAAATTCAAAGGAGATATCAGAGCTATGGCAAAGTGCAGAACTTCACAATAAAATATATCCAGTTGTTTGGACAAAAAATATAGATTTTAACATTCTTGCCTTCCTTTGCATGCATGACTGCAAAAGAGCATTGTTTGATTTGTATTCTGCAATTTTATTATTTCCGCAATTATAGTAAATGGGTTTTTTTTGTTTGTTTGTTTGTATTTTTATTGAAAAACAGACATGGAATATAAAAATTCAGTTATCCAGATAAAGAAGTTTAGGCTAAGATAGATATATCCTCATATTTTCAAATACAAAATTGCAACACATATCAATCATTAGAGTGAGGGGGATGTTCTTCCAGTAGAATGTTACTAAACATCTTGCAATAACTAGACAAATGCCAGTCATTTTTAGCGTGAGAACATGGTAATGATAAACTTAAATAAACTCAAAGCACATCAGGGGTAACTGGAATTGGCTTAGCAATAATTGAAGAAATTAATGTTCTAATATTTTGGCAGAATAGCTTAATCACCTCCCTTTATGTTTTTGGCATCTGAAACATATATCTGGGATGTTTGGGTATTTAACTTTCCAGGGGGTGACTTAAGTATACATTATCCAGTTGTATTGGATTAGCTTAAATAGTATTTATTGACAAATTCTGGGCTTTAACACGTACTTACTCTATTCTAAATCTGACAGCTCAGATTGCAAATCTATACCCCAAGCTTCACAGGTATGGTCAATTATTGCCACTTATGGATGCACTGTCCTATTTCAATTTTCAGAAATGAGTTTTCCAAAGGCAAGTAAGTTTTTACAATCATCTACTACAATACTAGACTAGATTTTAAGTAACTGTGCTACACGATCATAAACCCTCGAAATAAGCAAAATAAGCTTTTTATCCATTGCTGTCCAGTCCAATATGGAAGCCCCCTTGATCCATATCAGTATTTTTTGTGCATAATGACTTAAATTTAGTTATCGTATGGCTTCAGAAGATAATATTTGGATTTGCATTCAAGGCTATCAAACATCAAAACCTTCACATTTCTGCATGACTCCTCAGACCTCCAACAGAGGAAAGGCCTCTTTCTGTGACCCTCGACCAGATCCTAGTAATCTAACCATCCTTTGTAACCGTTTCAAGATGTCAGGCGGGTGTTCTTGATCTCTTAATTGGTTTGGCATGTAGTCCAGTGATCAGATAAGCACAGTAAAGCTGGTGATCACATTACTTCACACAGGCACATGAGGACAGTGTTTACGCTCTCCGTTAGAAAGCATCTGCAGAAACGTTATTACATACGGCTGTTATTTATAGGACACTATCATTAATGTACAGGGACCAGATGACAGACAAAGTGCTGGACAGGGCAGATATAACTGTGATTTTGTTACCTGCAAAAGATGACTTCAGTAATGCTATATTAAATAAACACTGAAAGTGTTTCATAGCTTTACAGTTCTGATATTTATTGCATTATGCTTAATGATCCTTTTGCATCATGATAGCATCAGGGTAAGTGCATTACATGGCCATTTTGTGGTGATTTGTCTGGTTTATGTTGTGATTTATTTCTCCCATCTTCCAAGTGCAGATGTGACCGGGGTCAAAAAGGTTAAACGCGCCCTCTCTTTAAAAGAGCCATATTAGAAGAACCATACTTACTCATTCTCCAAAATTTTGTTGTGTTCTTCTTCAAATCTATACTAATATAATAACACTTAATGATAATGTATGACATAGTATAAATATAATGTAATACAACACAAATATAATAATCTCATTTGTTTTAGATGGCTTTCAACCACTTTTGTCTGTATAATCATCATATCTAAAGGAAATTGCATGATTGAAAACAATAATTTTTCTGTGCGTATTTTTCAAAAATGCATTTAGCTGTTAAGTCTTGATTTAAAGAGTGCATTTTTTTCAATTTTATGAATACATAATTTTTATTTTCATATTTATCTTTAAAATAAATTATAAATTAAAATGATATAATTATAAGATCTTTCAGAAGGTTAATCGCAATTAATCACATCCAAAATAATTCTGTTTACATTATATATGTCTGTGTACTGTGTATATTTATTATATACATCCACACATCATATGTATATATTTTGACAATAAATTTTATATAAATATATTTAATATATAAACGTAACATATTTTTCATCAATATATACATGCATGTGTTTGTAATTACATATACATAATAAATATACACAGTGTACACAAATATATTATGTAAACAAAAACTTTTATTATGGATGCAACTGTGATTAATCATTTGACAGCACTAATTTATATATATAAGATTTATATTAAAATGATGAATTATTTAATTTTATAAAAATATATATATATAAAAAAGCATTCAATTATTATAAAATTAACAAAAAGTAAAAGTAATGAAAAAAGTAGCACTCTTTAAATCATGGTTTATCACCTGAATGCATTGGTAAGTGGCATGGTAGTATATCTGGTTGGATTTACCTGTTTGTTTTATCAATTTAACTTGTTTTCAAGGATCAGAGAACAAGGTCGCTCTAGTCAGTCCAAGCAATTGCACGTCTTCTCTGTGCAGTCCAAGAACGGATTGCTGGATGATGAAGTAGCCATCTATAAAAATGTGACCCCTGGGTCAGGGCCAGTGAGCAGCAAGACTGATTTATTTCCTTCAGGCCAGAAAACACTGTTTTCATGAAAGTATAACGAGCAGCAGAGCTTTATTAAGCGTGCTGAGCCATACCTGGCTCGCCGTTCTTGAAATGTTCAAATAAGAAATAATTGCTTTGTTCGCTGGCTGGCTTTCATTTTCTGCTGTGTGCAGGCAACGCACGCCCAACCAAAATCTGTAACCCAGCTTGTTTTCCGAGAGATATATGCTGTTGTTTGCGTCGAGAGGCAGTAAGATAAAGTTGCAGACGAAACCTTTCAATCTTTTGAAGGATGGAGCGGCCTGCCATAATTGCACAGAGGGCAGACTGAAATACCATTAGAATAGCGCCTTTCTACATTCAGATGCTCGCTTGGCAATTGACAGTCTATTATTCATCATGGATTAATGTTGTATGTGACACGGATGAGGAAAACGAAGCACAGTTTGATGATGTCACAATGAGCACAATGAAAATATAATGGCTGTCTTTGCATTTAAAACATCACGGCTTCATTTGTCGCTCAAAATAAACAGGCTTTTTCTACTTTCAAACTTTCTTCTCAAAGTCATTCGAGGGAAATCACTGCAGATGAAGTAAAGACAAGCGCTCCATGAATTAACCAATGAATTGGCATCTCTAACTGGGCAACATGCAATATGGAAAAGCAACTAAAAACAAACCGACAGCCTGGTGACGCGTGTGCTTAATGATGAGCGCCGGCTTGTGCTCGGACATTAATATTTCAGACGTCAAGGCTCTCATGTCATACATTACTGAAAACATCCTCGCCATGCTTTGTTGTCCCCTGTAGTCCTTTCGCACTGCCGCAAGAAACCCCTTAAAGCGATGGTTCACCCAAAAATTTAAATAAGTCATCGTTTACAAACTTTAAAGTCGTTCCAGACTGGTATTAATCACTTCTTTTGTGGTAAACAAAAGGATTATTAGAAAAAAATATTCTGGATGACCTTGTAAAATCAAGTTACTTCAGCACTTTATACATTACAGGGCTGCGTTTTTCATTTAAAGGGGTCATCGGATGCCCATTTTTAACAAGCTGATCTGATTCTTTAGGGTCTTAATGGAAAGTCTATAACATTATTTGGTTAAAATTTCTCAGTGGTAGTGTAAAAAAACACCTATTTACCTCTTTAAAATTTAACTTAAAAATTTACCTTTGAAATGCTAATGAGCTGCACTCACTCCGCCCACATTTAGCAACACTTAACAACTCACTTCATCTGTGAGGCTCACTAAAAAATTCCTGTAGAAATTACAGTATTACTGGAAGCTGGATGCCAGTAACTTACTGTAAATTTATATTTATCAAATTTATTGACAACAGTTTGTTCAAAGATAAATGAACATTAAACATTAAATAGTCTTTATCTTTACAGGAAAAAATGAATAAAATAACAGCCTCGTGCAAAGCATTTCTGGGAACCAATATCAGAAAAAAACAGAAAAAGCTTGATGAGGATTTCTGGTTCCCAGAATGCTTTGCATGAGGCTGTTTTAATAGTTTTATTCTGTAGAGATACAGATTTATTAATGTTTAATGTTCATTTATCTTTGAACAAACTGTTGCCAATAAATTTGATAAATATAAATTTACAGTAAGTTACTGGCATCCAGCTGCATAATTACAGCAAATGTTTTTACAGTGCTGAATTACAAATGAGTCACATATGTTTATGATAGTTACCATGTATTTGCATTTTTTTATATCCAGCTGGTTGTTTTTAGGCATTCGTTAACCAGCGAATTTGCATAGTTAAAACAGGTGACATAAATAGAAGACTTAACGTGTGAGGGACTTACAATCTACAATCTTACAATACAATATACACATCATGTGTATCCGTTTGAAATGCTATGGCCTTTGTGTAGAAATGTAAAGGTCATCTAAACATGACTGTTTGAATTTTCACTAAATGGTAACAATTTGTAACATATGAGTTTACAACTCGAATTCTGGTAATTTTGGGATGGGGTTTTTTTTTTTATTTGATTAAAATAAAAACTAAAAGATTTTCAAATCACACGAGCCAATATTGTATTCACAATAGAATATAAAAAACATAACAAATGTTTAAACTGAGAAATCTTACACCTTTATCCACTAAATGAGCTCTTTTCAGATTTGATGCCTGCGACAGGTCTCAAAAACGTTGGCTCAGGGGCAACAAAGGGCTTAAAAAGCAAGAAATTTTCAAAGATTCTGTTCGGAGAACTAGCAATTAATTAAGTTAATTGACATCAGGTCTGTAACATGATTAGCTGTAAAAGGGATGACTTAGAGAGGTAGAGTCTCTCAGAAGTAAAGATGGACAGAGGCTTTCCAATCTGTGGAAGAGTGCGTAAAAAGATTGTGGAATACTTTATATCTTTATATCATGAAAAAATTCAGAGACACTGAAGAAACAGGACAAATGCTGTAGAAGTATTGTCCATTTTTTAGATTGTTTATTTCAACATTTACTACATTTTCAAATTTAAAAGTTGCATCTGTTCAAATTAGTTAACTAAAATAAAAGTACAAACACTAAACTAACATGAATTATCAAAGTATAATTAATAATATATTAATATTTATTTATATTAATGTTTATACTTTAAACAATTTAAATTAATGCATTTCTTGCCAATTCTTGGTAATTATTTGTAATATTTACTAGCAATTTCTGAGTGAAAATAGTTGCTATATCAATTTTTTGAGTAATTTATGGTCACTGTTTAGCTTGATGACTGCACAACAACAACAAAATGCTGCTGCAATTAGTTACATTATAACAACTTAAAATTTGTTGTGAGAACTTAATTATCCAACTTAAGTCAACTAAACTTATAATTTTAAGCCAGGCATGAAACTCTTTTATTCTAATGTTGAAGTTTAAGTTGTGATAATAATTTTTTATTTTATTTTTTTAACAGTGAGAGTCACTTTTGTGTTCAATAGAAATCAACAAAATAGTGGTAATAACAAATGTTTGTCATTTCTGGGTGAACCATCTATTGAAAGATCTTTAAATCTTCACCTAGGCAATAACAAAAGCTTTTAAAACGTTGTGAAAATGGATGCTTTGAATGCCCACAGAACATTAAGAAGTAATGTTTGCATAACGTAATGGGAATTTTATTAGAGCGTTTTTTGTGAGCTGAGTGTGAGCACAGACGGGTTGCGAATGTGTTTGCTGTAAGCTGGAGTGAGAGGTGTGAGGCAGATTATTGGATCAAGTGCTTTTGTGTTTTAGTGTTAGAGCAGACCGCAGTCTCTTTTCCTGCTTCTGGTTGCTGCTAAAATCAGCAAGCCTCTGTTCTGCATGCATACTGTTTGCAAAATAAAGCAGACAGGCTTTCAGTATGTCTAATTAATCACTAAAAATGTCGCATTTCTAAATCTGCGTGGTTTATTCCTGGCCATCTCTGTGTTTGGGCTCTCTGCAGGTCTCGGGACAGACTGTGTGCTAAGTGTTTAACCCCCATTAATCGGCCCAATGCCGGTGTTGGACAAGCTTCTCTGTGCAGCACCTGTATTCCTGGTTGGAGTTAATCACTTTACTCATCCTGTGAAGCACAAAACCCTCTTAAATTGAAAGCCAGATTAGCAGTAGAGACAGGCACTTTAATTCAGCGCTGAAGATGCTTAGTTTGTGCTGTCAGAAGATTTAAGGCTGGATATTGACCTGCAAACCTAGCTGGAACATTTCTGACGTGTATTTGCATGTGTTTCATCAAAGTCGTGCCTCATGGAGGATAAATGCTGTATACATGTCCACTGACATTTAGTTTTATTAAAGTGAACGTTGCATCATGCAGTATTTAATATTAGTTTTAATAATGACATTGTCAAATAAAAACCTCATTCTTCAGAAAAGTTCATCTGCTGAAAAACATTTGGTGTAGAAACAATTTTCACTCAGAAAAGTTATTTTTTAGGGATTAAAAAGTCTAGTCAGTGTGATGTTGAGAGTGTCACTTGCACTGAAAAATTCTGTGATTTTTTCTATAACATTTTTAGGTTATTGATTAGTTGTGGACATTCTTTTTTGGAAATACGCTGAAAAAAAATGCATATATATATATATATATATATAATTTTATTTAATGAGATTTATTTTAAATCATTTTCATGCAGAATTTGGCAACAAAAGACAACATATCTGTGAAATTAAATATTTGTCTTTTATTTTATGACTGCAACCAAAGTAAATTATTAAAATATTATCAGCTAAATAATTTGTGCTTTTTCTATGCACAATTAAATGTATTTTGTTTGAAATTAATTTTTAAAGCGAAACATTTTCTTTCACAATAAATGTCACTCACACAATTTTTGCATTTAACTTTGACAGTCCTAAAAGTACACAAGAATAACTCTATTATGTTCTTCTCTCAAATATTTTGAGGATTCCCAAAAACTGAGTGGTTTGACAATGTATCATAGATTTCTACATGCATTTAACAGATTATGTTAAAATAAAACATTTAAGCACATTAGCTGTCCTAATATTGCAGTGGCAAATCTGCATTAGATGTACAATGGAATACAATATGAGCCAATTAGTATGAGACATATTATTTATGTGACGTCTTCAATTTTTGGTTCTGAAAGGACAATGTTTTTTAGGACATATGAGTTTCTGAGATGGGTCTCAACTCAAAAACAAGCTCATTTAACACACACACAGAGAAAGAGAGATTACTACCTGCTGAATGTCTGACCTGATTCCCTGTGAGCCAGAACACATCTGGTATGGTTGTTTAATAAGACTGTTGTAAATAGTGAGGATTACAGATCACTTTAGGGTGGGGGTGAAACATCATGACAACAGAGCTGTTATCCTCATAAATCTGCCTGCATTTGTTCTGAAAACTCAGCCGGATTAACGAGGATGGAGATATGGGCCAGTAATCGGCTCCGTTTGCTGGGGTCACCTTTCCTGCTGCGCGGGGTGTCACTTAATTCCTCGGCACTTCCTGTGGCGTCCCATTTGTTGCCATCGTGGGTGTAACATTGGATTATGAATTTAAGTGTGTCACTTTTAAAAGCATTCTTTGTTAGATTTGAAATGTGTGTTTTGTCCAAGTTCAGTCTCATTGTTTTGTTTTTTTTATACTTCAGAAAAACATAAAAAGTTATTGCCAGCCCTGGCATTCGGGGTCCAGTAGAACAACTAGCTTAGAAAAGAAAATGAAAAATGAGTTTGAATAGTCACAGTCAAGTATGCTTTGACATGAGTTGGTCATCTGCTTTTTTGTTTGAAGAAAAGTAGGAAATTTTAGGTTTTGGTAGTAAAAAGATGAAAATAAAATAACCAACAAAACAATTATAATCAAAAATCAGCTAAATGACAGTGGTATTATTATCTATATGGGGTGAGAAAGATTGCATATTCAGTTCTCTCAGAAATATACTTTTATTTTTATGTTTATGTTTGCATATTAATATTACATTTATATTTACATTGACATATGTATTATGCATTCTCTGAGAATCAAACCTATGATCTTGGTGTTACTAATGATGTGCTATTAGGAGCATTTTATTTATTTAAGTTTAATAATACATTTAGATTTATAGATAAATTAACATTTTTAATAAAATATTTATTTTTAGATTTAATTTATAATTTTTTTATTATGGATGTTTATTTATTTATTGCATGCTTGCAATGGCTTTTAATTTTAGAAACATTATCATATATATATATATATATATATTTTTTTTTTTACAGTTTAAATAGTTTTTATATGGATGAAAATATATATTTTTAGGAAGGACAAAAAGCTCATCTATGGCATTATACATTAAGGATGACAGTGATTTTATGTTAAATGTAATTCATGTTAAGAAGGATTATCATTTATATAGATTAATTCAGCCAACTCATTTTAATGCTGTTGTAATTGTAGCTTGTCTATTAATGATCCAAAAAATAATGTAAAATTTCATCTACTTTTATTACATTAAATGAATGTGAATAGAAACAACAGTAGAAATCATAGAAGATTTCTCATGCATGCCCTGTTGAGGAACCTCTTTATAGATGTTGTTTCTTTTGTATTTTTATGGCAAAGTGCTTTGTGTTGTTTGTCCAGGAATCAATCTGTCAGTGTCTCAGAAACTCTGAGCAGAAGAATCGATGGCAGCTCTCTCTGGTTTGGCAGAACTCACGCCTCTCGCACAAGTAGATCATCACTCATAAAGCTGCTGTTTAATTGCTGCTCCCCTCCACTGACCCATGACAGCGGCAACTATCTGAGGACTGATGACCCTCTTCATTTGGCCCATCCCACGGGACGTCCCGCTCATTGTTCTTAATAGGATCTGATCAACACCCAACTCACTCAGCTCCAGCTCTCGACTGTACAACAGATCTGGCAGGAAGTCTTGCAATACAAACACTCATTGTGTTACGCAGTTTACACATGTGTAGAACATGTGTAAAAGGAGTATTTACAGCAAAACTCAGTTGTGTGAACTTGAAATAGCCCTACAGGAAGCTGAACTGAATTACAGTTTACAAATTCAACACAATCACCAAACAGAAGAACGTCATCAGGACAGAAACGAAAGCTTCATTTTAAATAAATAACTACAAAATTCAGACTAATTCTGTTCATTTATTCCCTGATTTAAACAAAAAGAAATAAACATATAACTTGGTTTGGAATAACCAGCAGCATGTTTTCTGAAGGATCATGTGACACTGAAGACTGGGGTAATGATGCTGAAAATGCATCTTTGAACACAGGAATAAATTACAGTTTTCAGAATGGGCATTATAAATTTCACAGTATTACTGTTTTACTGTATTTTTGATCAGATAAATGAACCTTGGTTAACAGAAAAGACTTCAATGTTTGAAAACATTCAAATTTGAAGCAATGGTTGTCAACATCTTGATTTTAGGTCATTAAAACATTACAGATTAATTGAATGAAAAGTAATATTTGAAGCAATGATATATCAAGGCCAGTGTTTCAGTGTTCACATATTTGATATTATTTTTTATAAATATTTAATGTACAAATGAAAGTTAAAAATGAACTGTATTATCAAAACTACACTTACGTATAAACCTTTTTACAATTTCAGTCACTGTAATTATTTTTCTGAAGTGTGTAGTTTACACTCAAAACTACAAGAATAAAAATGAAAACAGGTTTTCCAAACAATTCACACTATCACAACCATATAGTCCAGCCATAAACATTTTTGAAGTTATATTTTTTGCCTTTTGACAGAAGAGAAAGGAAGCAGTGAGAGAAGGGAACAAGATCAGGAAAGGGCCTTGAGCAAGGATCGGAGTGCACCCGCCTGAAACACAACTGCTCCGTATGTCAGAACAACTCAGACTCGCACCACATGAGAACAGCTCACTTACATCGCCTGTCCACATCAAACTGGGTAGTTCATAGAAAACAACAGCTTATTTACAGTAACTTTTTATATATTCAATTGAAAATTAATTTTTGTTTTTTTATACCTGGTCTCATGGCATAAACGTACCCGGGTGCACTTTTTAGCGAGACACCAAATACGTACCAATAAGTACATATCATTGTAAAGAAATGAACACTAGAAGCAGTGACACCTTTTATAACTTTTCACACAGAGTTTTGATTAATAAAGCATTATTTAAACACATTTAAATACAATTTATGTGTTTTTATATCAGTTTTGTACTTGTTAACACTATCAGGTAGGTTTAGGGTTGGTGTAGGACACATTTCCAATATGATAGAGCATTAACTTTTAGCGACAGTCCACAGATATTTAACCTGATAAAAACATAGCAATACATACCTATATCAACGTTATAAAAAGGTGCTAGGGTTCATGTATTGAACCTGTGTTTTTGCCCCACTCAATGGGTGCAGTGAAACATGCATTAAGGCATTTAAAAACAGTCTTGCACAAAAAGTGCACAGAGGTACATATTTTTATGAGACCAGGTTGTTGTTGTTTTCTGTGTTGTTGTTGTTTGTCTTGGCATTGATGTGTAACAGCTTAAATCTAGCTAGAATCTGACTAAATTAAATCAGTCATTTCAGGACTGCCAATGTCTGCAAGTGTGATTTCACCCATATGCGACTCGTTCAGCGTTTTCTGAATGGTAAAAAGGCTTTAATCCTCTGCCTCTTTACATTGTAAAACAAAACATTTTTCAGCACACATTCATGAAGCTAATTGTTGTCGGTGTGCCTCCACATGCGTGTGTCTCTGTGGAGAGCAGATGTGAGATCACAGCCCGGCATATGCTCCACGACCCTAATGGACATTAGATCACTGCCCATTACCCAAACACTATTGATAAACCGCAGAGGGCTCATCTGATCCTCCCACTGTGTGCTCGGTTTGGATTAGCCAGGAAGCAAAGAATTTAACCCATGAAATATATTTTAATCGAGATAACAAACACATCATCAGTGTGTTAACCTTCACAGAATCCCAGAATAAGGCCACTTAAACCCTGAGTTAAGAAATGTTTTCACAATGTTCTTTTAACCTCTGGGTAACACAGAACTAGGGGTGCTAACTTTGGCAACAGAACCAATCATAAAGTGCCTCAGGACTTACCTCATTAAATATTCATGAGCCACAGAAATGCTCAGATAATGTGTTTAGTTTCAGTATCTGAGAGCGCCAATCAAATATTCTATGATGCCATACGGGTAAATAATACAGCCATGGTAAAAACGTTCTTTTAGCACATAATAATGCAACATGCAAACATTTTAACACCAAGTGGCTTTGCTTTGAGTGCAAGAGTGTTTCTGTGTGAATATATCTCACCGATGTTACTGAGAGATGACAGCTTGCGTATTCAAGACTTGGGGAAAGATGTGGTCCATGGTTCTATGAGGGGTTTTTGTTCTCTTTCGATGCCCAAATCTCCCTCTTTATGCAGCAACCACTAACAGGTCTCGGATCAGTGATCCTGAAAAGAACACAGGAGCAACTGCCATGTTTCTCTGTGAGCGAGCGCTGTTTGATACGCCGTGTTATACAGTTTATTTTTAACATCTGAATGAAGGTTTTGTTCTCCAATCTGAATGGGAGCTGTTGCTGGTGTGAAGTCTGGATTTACATTTTTCCTTCCAGTTAACATGATGTGAACCCACAACAGAAATACACTTTTTTTTTTTTTTTTTTTGCTATGATTCCAAGTATTCTCAAGTCATGAAAATGTTACTTCTGAATGTTCAAAACATCCAGTTTTATTAATTTTTAGGTTTTATTTTTTCTTGGTTATGCAAACATTAAAGGAATGTTTCATTTCTACCATCTTGCAGACATTATGGGAACGCTACTTTTGAGTCTTGATAAGTCAGGAAAAAAGTTTCCGTGTACAAATGTTTTTTTGCTGACGTTTTGAGAACACTTTTATCCAAGCATTCTATTAATGTTACTGAAGTGTTCAACTGAAACATTTTAAAAAAAACACTGTATGGTGTACAAATTATGTTTTTGTGTTAACATTTGTTAACTTTGAGAGAACCTTGCCAGAACCTAGACAAAGTTAGAAAACATCCCAGGATTCACCTGATGATTTGTTCAACATATTTTGTTCAAAATACATATATTATGATCCAAAAATGTGGGAAACATGATAAACAAATGTGTCTAAACATGTTTATATTATAAGCGAATATGACAACCTGGTCTCGTAAAAAATATGTACCTTTGTGCACATTTTGTGCAACACCGTTTTATGTACCTTACTGCATGTTTGGCTGCAATTTCAAAGAGAAATGTCCACTGAGTGACACTAAAACACAGGTTCAATACATGACCCTGGCAAATTTTTATTACGTTGACATAGGTAAGTATTTCTGTGTTTTTATTATGTTGCTTCAGTTATTGCGACAGATCAGAATTTAAATATCCAGGGACTGTTGCTAAAAGTTAATGCTCTATCATGTTGGAAATACACCCTACATCAAATCCAACCCTAAACCTACCTGATAGTGTTAACAAATGCAAAACTGATATAAAAAGGCATTTGTTAAAGCAACCGTGTCATTTCAACTTCCTTTTACACAGATTTTTACGGTTTTGTCAAACCGTTTTACATGGGATTCAATCCAGAGCTTAAAAAGTGCACCAAGGTATGTTAATGCCATGAGACCAGGTAGCAATATGAATGTCTGTATTGTGGCCTAAACACTTCTGTTCTTATTTTGTCCTATATAGGCATCATATGAAGGTTAGCTCTTATAAAGTGTGATAAGCCCTATAGTATCTTATATGTGCCCTATAGCCTATACTGCTGGAACAATATAGCAGGTCTTAAGAAAATTGTCCTAAATCCCATCATGAGAGAACCATTTTAAGGATTTGTGGCTAGTTCTACTTCTACAGTGTAATGTTTTTGGACTTGAAAACATGGGATGACTTGATTACCTGGTGTGTGACTGCTTTGGTCCATCGGTTAATGGCTCTTTTATCTTTACCAGGGGAATCATAAATTTCTCCCTGCAGTTTTCATGGGATTTTCACTCTGTGTGTAATGACTCTCTCCATATGGGGCATGACTCTTCAGGGGAAAGAGAGAACGTTTAACATCAGTAAAAGGCATACATGCTTATGATTGCAATTTACCTTCTACGTTCACATTCAGTCATTTAGCAGACACTTTTATCCAAAAGCGTAGAAAACTTTATATGAGTAAAAGCAATTAGCAATCTAGAATCAAAAATATTAGAAGTGCTGCAATATCAAATTTCAAGTTTAAGCCAGAGCAGAACAATAACTCGAACAGATGTTTATGAAAAAGTAGAGGAAAAAGAAAAGGCATATTTTGGTTAGTAAGAAGTGACTTTAAATATTTATGATAATACATCAGTTTTAGTCCTTAAATTTGATTTGCTAAAAGTGATTGTGTATATTTAGCTGTGGTAATTTCACTGTTTGTATGGCAGCGCTTGTCTGATTTTTCTTGTTAATACACAGTCTGTCCGTCAGTCAAGTCACCATTATTTATATTGCGCTTTTAACAATGCAGATTGTGTCAAAGCAGTGTAAACTGGTAAATACTGTGTTGAAATAGTGTGCGCCTTTCTCCTTTAGCCAGACTAAACCAGCAGTTTAATTCTAGGCTGCAGCAAAGTCAGATTGTGCAGAGGACTCATCTGGTTCCTATGGTCTTGTCCCAATGGCCGTCAAGGTGTTTAAGTTTTTGGAGAGGATCTGTTTCTGGGGCTCATCTAGCTGTGTCCTGGTCTCCTCTGATGTTCAGGGCTGTAGAGGTCATCTCTAGGTGCTGATCCACCATCTGGACTGGATATGGACTGGATCCCGGTGACTACTGCTATCCAGACCATCTGATCTGAATTCAGTCTGGATCTGGTGGCTACGGTGACCTCAGAATAACAAAGAAACAATGGCAACTTTCCATAGATGCCATTCTTCTAATGATGTAACAAGTACATCAGATGTTATGGGTGTTCCTGGTTCCAGTGGACCTAATGAATGCAGCCTAACAATCCTTTAACAGATTTTAATTATAGAGATGTGTTTGTGTGTTATGTGTAAGCCATTGGTGGTGGTGATTTTTCAGTGACTCTTTCTGTAGTGGGTTGCAACAAATGACTTTGTATGTGATTTAATACATTATTATTTTTCATTATTATTATTAACAATTATTCTTTCAGGAGTGAAAAACATGACTGACCTTTGAGCCATTGAACTATTCACTAAACAAATTTGGGTTTCACTTTATTTTGATGGTCCCTTTAACATATTCTGTTGATTATAAGTAACATTGCACCTACATATCTACTAA